>JAWPHD010008818.1:80000-110743 GCA_037043455.1 Cyrtodaria siliqua
GGTTGACTGTCCTCCTTGAATGCTACTTTCCCTGTCCGATCTTTTTATATTTCTTGAACGCATATCTCGTTTCCTGCAACCGATTCTTAGACAACGCAAGGTAAATAATAATAATGTCAAAAACAGGTCTATAATATATTAGTATACTTTACTCAAACTACATAACTTGTGGCAGAGGAAATATGCCAACTGAAAAGATACTTTAATTATTGCTAATATTAGAATATTATATTACATTGATTACCAATGTATATTTCATGAAACACAAATATATGCAAACAAAGGAAAGGTAGTAGCTAACACGATATTGTCTCTTGGATTTTATAATAAATTAATTTACATTGAATGAAAATAGACTCCAATTTTTATAAAAAGAATTCCTACTTACTCTGACATTTAACTCGTTTCGTTTATAATATCAGCTTCAAGCTACGGACATGTTTATTGTTTACATTAGCAAGTGTCCACTTAATTATTTAGTCACATACGTTTATATTGTCAGTAACAAACATTGTCCCAGTAGAACGTTTCATTCGTGCTTTTGGCTATGGAAGGAATTTTCCAGCAAGATCTTCCATTCATTTTTTTGACAATTGCATGAAGGATACCACAGGCTGAGAGCAAATGAATTCAGATAATTTAGTTTCGTGTACAGAACTAAATTAACTATACAGTGAAGTGTTCGCGTGTGGTTTGTTTTATTTATTAGAATATGGTAAACAATTATATCACGCTGTTTGTTTGCCCCGAAATAATATCGAAAGAGGTGATTTTTTAATGTGTCCTTTGCTTTTAAACTTATGATTGAGGAAACATTGTTTCCAACCACACCTTTTTTGTCATGAACTGAAACAAGACAGTGATCTTCCATCCCATATCATTCGTTTATCAAATAATACTGATGGCAAGTAGTTGCAAAAAGGAAGGATCAATGCTTATGTATTAGCAAACATTATTATTTAGTTAACGTATATTTAAAAGTATATTATTGAACGTTTACAGGAAAATATTCAACAGTTTCAGCAGTCTGAGCAACGACGATTTCCCTGTTGGATACGACTTAAGAAACAACGAAACTATTATCAAAACGTCTCCGTTTAAGAGATAATGCTTTCACGTGGAGGGTGTCAGACAAATGTAATTATATCTGGTGTTTGAACAACTTAAACGTAACAACACTGAAGTAATAAGTAATGGATGTATTTAAAACTTTCGCACAGAAAGTGGGCAAAAACATTTGTTGATATAAACATTATCTTAGTAAATGTTATTCATTAAGATTAAATCTATGAAACTTTTGGCTGAACCTCATATTTAGTTTAAGTACACGTAGTATGTGCTAGTTTGTTTCTATCACTGGTTTGAGCAGAATTCAATATTCAAAATGTCAATAGTACGCAAGTTTGAGACATCCCGAAGATGGTTCGTGCCCAATATATGTGGCTTTGACCGGTGCTAGGCGGCGTGAGAGGTGTTGCTTCAAACATTACCTCTCATGAACAGACTCAATAAAACCGAGTCTTCTACTTTATTCTCTTGGTTGTGTTTTTGCCTGCATATGGATCACCCTTATCAGTATATATTACAGTGGTTCTTAAAGAAAGAAAATAACTGCATATTATTATTTAATTACAGATGATCATAAAAAAGTTAATTTAAAACATGTATCGATCACATGTTATAACAAGAGGTTTGACCAACTGTTGTGTTGAAGAAAAATGTCAAATTATTCATGCCACTTAGTTTTAATTACACGAAACATGTCATTACACAAAACCCACTAATTTCCGATAACTTTGAATGTATGTCATTTAATTGTATTGATTCATTAATAATGCGAACTAGTAGGAGGAACAAAGCCCTAATGTTTCAACATTCTGGAATGTTTGTTATACTGGAAAATACATTAAGCAGTCATGATTCAAATATTCATTCAGGAACTGCAACTGTAAAGCCTTTCACCTTTAACATTCACATTGAACTCTATTGTCATTAAATATGCTATGAAATATAGTTTATGTATCACTATTTTTCTATCTAGGTAGTATAACCTAAAACACAGTTGTGCTCATAAATAAAATTATGATCTATATGTGATAAATATATTTTTTATGATAGCGACTTCCGAAGCGCAATGGAGAAAGTAAGAAAGTATTGCCGCGAGTGTTCCAATCCTGGTGTTGGAATGTGCGATGTGAAAAATTATCCTTTATCTCATCTGTTCGAATTTGCTTTTCCATTACATTTCATTTGATTTATGATTATAATTATGTTGTCCTGTCACAGCATTTTCCCTCATATAATTGTTTAATCAGTTTAACCCGCTTTCGATTTTATATGATGTTATAATCCATTCTACAATGTAACCATGTGTACGGTATATATTCCTAAAGGTGTGCTTTACCTGTTACGAATTATCATCCATTGTAGTTTGATAATTCTTTTACTCAACAAGATCCTGTTTCAAACAATGTGTTACTGATTCGGTGCGTGTCTTACAACGACACACGTATTCGCTATATTGCATTTAGACACGCACAACCACGTTATTTTCTAAAACTGCATTATTTACAAAGATAATTGGAATGTCGCCGATTGAACTTCCATTTACGTCAAACTGTGTAAAAGGTCTGAACTACGACATTTAAAATGATCTAATGGGAATCAGCTTCTTGCTAAAAGAAGAAATGGATCGTTACATTAACAAGCATGCTATCAAGTTTCGATATTTATTCCAAGCATGATCGTTACAATTTATAAATAATGACAACTTTACTCGCCAGAACAAACAATCTCGGGGAGAATATTTTGAAATAAGAGATATTAGATTACGATACCTTATCTGTATACATACGAAACAGCGCAAGTGTACAAACTGTACATTCAACTAAATCAATGAAAAAGGGGAAATGTTACCTATATACCTGGAAAGTATTTACTCTAGTATACCCATTGGTTCTAGGTGGCCCATTAGTTCTAGCTGGCTTAAGACGTCTATACATGTATATGTTAAACACTTTGTATTTTTGAAAGTTCATACCCATGACATTTTTGCCTGCATCAGTACACCTCGTATGGTAGTTGTGTAATGCAAAACGATTATTACACCAATCGACGGTTACACCGAGCAATTATACAATTCCACCCGACAAGTAATTTCTATAAGAACATAACTAAACACAAATATGCAAAACATACATATGTGTTCATAAATAGCTGTTTTCAGAGCAGTATACACGTTTCCCCTAAGCTGTATGCATACATACTGAAAAGGGAGCAACGAATATACAAACAACAGAAGACTCGGTTTTGTTGGTCGTTGTATTCGAGGTAATCTAATATACAATAATGTTCACGCCTACAGGCACGACCTCCATTATTTTAGTCATAAAGTACCAATCATCACACCAGATATCCGAAGAAGTGAAAATTAGTAAGCACTGTTTCCAATAATCTATTTCGAATTCAGCACGTATATGTCTGATATACATGTTGATGACTGATAAGGAATTCAGTACACAAAGGCTTATAAATATCAGTAGTGTGGCTTTTATTGGTCCTTTGCCGCTGAAATGTGAATGACCACCCCTTTTGTAGTATTATCAATTAACAGATTTAACTCTTAAACATCATACATCAACTAAATCCAAAAAAAAAGTCAATGAATGGGACAATATACAAACATAAAGAGTGGTGAGTACAGGATAAGCGAATTGGAACATTCAGTAGCAATACGGGCTATTGGTTAACTTAAACGTATGTTATGTGTACTCAACCTCGCTATTGAACCTCCAATACAAGTATATCCAATCAAAAGGAAATCTTTAGCAATGAAGTCAACACCCAGAAAAATAGTAAACGATACACTTAAATATTTTTGTAAATATATATAAAAATATTTAATTCGAAATACCTCAGAATGTATCCATAATTTTACTGAATTACCAAAGCAGGTGCAACCAAAGAGAAATCAAATCTAAGATACTATCAAAAAGGTTAAGGACGGAATTTCATGCATCTACCTCTCTTTTCAGGGTTTGATCACGTTAAACAATATTGTGCTAGAGCTTATAAAAACTCTGGGATTAATTTATTTTGGTCTATTAAAAATTCAGGCGATTTTCTTGATAAAATGTGCAATAAACGTCAAGCTTCATCTATAAGTACTTATGATTTTTCTACATTATATACAACTTTACCAGACAACCTTATCAAAGACAAGCTTATTGCTTATCACTTATGTTTCTATTAAATAATATTTTCGTCAGGTATGGAACTACCGTTTATACTACCATTCAGTTTGCACTATTTCAGCATGCACAAAATAGGTTATGACTATAACAAAATGAGAAGAATGTCTTAAGAATGTACTATTGTAACAACTGTACCAATTCTAACAAACAGTTGCCATGGTTAGTAGTTAGCACAGTAGTCTATGTACTACCCTTAAGCTTCTTTTTCGATGTTTATCGTGCAAATGCATGTACTAGTTTTCAATTTCATATGCATACTTCTTTATATGGGTGGGGTAATTTAAACTGGTGTTAAACATCGTTAAAATAGACATAAACCGCAATTAAAGGCATTAAAATAGACATCTAATTGGATTTTGTGTTTGCATGCGTTAACTATTGCTTCGTGTCTTTTTTTCAAAAATGGACTTATAAAACCTGAAACACTCACATTTCCATTATCTAGAATCCTTTGAACTGTTTGTGTCTTTTGTGCAATATATGAATATATCAGAAAATGAAAATAATAGTGATGTTGCAATTATTCTGAGGAAGACTTACACTTCCTGTTCGATGAGTGTGTCCTATTTTTAGACTTGATGAACTTATATATGCAAGCGAAGGCCTCAACGTTGCATAGTACATACTTTCATTAATTCATAATATGATAATTAAATCATCGTAGAATAGTTGTGAATTACTGTGTCTTACAATTTTATACATATAATGTAAACGAAAATATATACTAACCTTAATGCATAAAATATGCGTCAATAGTGGGTGGGGTAATTTGACTTCCAATTTTAAGTAAAATAGTTATTTTAAGCAGAATGCAATGTTGAAACAAAGTTTATTTATTCTGTATTTAACTAATATGAATTATAAACTTAATTGCATGTTTTAAACGAATATCAACAATTATCAAGAAATAATTATGTGCAAAAATGAACATCCAATATTCGATGCCAGGGCTACAATAATACATCTATTATTGTTCGAATTAAGCTGTATAAGCTGCTCGTTCAAGATTGCTATCATGGAAAAATGTCATCTACATACATCGCTCGCTCCAAAAAATAATGATAGAATGTGCCACCTGAGTTGGTAGCAATACCGAAAATGTTGGGTCCTAGCTCAAGGCCTAATACTACTTTTACCACTACGTGACTGCTCGGGGAAATGAGGTAAATCTGAATTATATAGCTGCACAACTGTTGCCAGATAATTGATAAATGCATTTACCTGCGGAATAATTTACCTGTTCAAAGTTTTCTGCGTCTTCAAATAAAATCGTATTCTCGCTTTTCACAGATAATGCAATGTTTGAATTGTAAATATATATTGTTGTGCATTGATTTCTATTTAAATAAACATAAACATGTTCATGAAACAAAACATGGCCGGAAAACTTTAATTAAGCCGGCTCTGGAGGGTGCGAGAGGTTTTGCCTCTTATATTATCTTTCGTGACCAGACTAAAATGAGTCTGATACTTAATTCTCTTGGTTGTGTTTGTTTCTTCTTCCAAAGGATCTCTCTTTTCCGTATTTATTACAAGATCAACATGGAGCGCTGTGGTCTAGTGTGAAGCGCTGTGGTCAAGTGGTAGAGCGTTGGACCCATGATCCAAACGTCGTGGGTTCGCCATAACCATAAGTGTTTGTGTCTTTTGTGCATTATATGCATATATCAGAAAATTAAAATGTTGCAATTTTTCTGAGGAAGACTTACACTTCCTATTCGATGCGTATATCCTACAGACACTTTATCTGCATTGTTTAGTACTGGTTCTACGCAGGAAGACAATCAAGAAGTACCTTAGAAGCGAATCGCTTACAACAGGTATATACTACTGTAAGTCATAAAAAGGGAAGTATAATAGATGAATATATGACCACTGAATAGATGGCCAGTTAATTGAACAACAGAACAAATGAACACCATATTAATACCACAAAATACTTAAAAAGCAAACAGGCATATCCACACATGTCTGCAATCGTAAAACTTCTTTATACATGGAAAAAAACAACAGCAAACTATTTGCAAACTTAATTGAATTGAATTGAATTGAATGTTGTTTAACGGCTCATCAACACAGTATATGTTATAGCCACCCCAGAGAGAGGGGAAGGATACATAGGAATCCGGGAACCTGCCCTACTCTTATTATCGAATAGATTTCTATGGTTCTTTAACGTGCTCGGAGGATAGACCGATACACGTGACCGCCCGGTTTACGTCCCCATCCGACGGACTTGCAAACTTGAAGAAATAAACAAGAATCAAACACCACAGTTCCAATTTCAGGCGTAATCTGACTAAGGAGCTTTCCCTTGCGTGCGACGGTAGCAATCATCTAACGTTATTCGACACAAAACACTCCAAATGTCTGAAATTATAAATAATTATTATCAAATGGAATCACGGTAAACACAAATAATGTTACTGCCGTTAAGAGCAAAGGAGCTTTTTGCAAAATTGTTTTAAGCGAATTTGATACATTGCATTTTATTCCCATTATGTTGATGTCAAACATTTGTTTGAAGCCTTTCATTACTATGGCATACAGTAATACTGGTTGTGTTTACAATCCTACGATTCGCCGTTACCCGCTATCCGTGATACTCTTTAAATACATTCTGTAAATGCTGCTATGTAGCTGCGTAAATCGTCATTTTCCAAAACAGCAATGTCGACATTGTTTTGTCACTATTTATGGTATTTCTTAAGTAAAATGCAATCAACTAAGCTTTTAGAATTAATAATACGATTGGAAAGCAGTATCTGTTACATCGTCTTGCTCATTGAATACCTGACATCAAACGGATCACCGTCTATTGAGAATTTATTCCTAGTCAATGACACATTCTTGTAATCAGATATGTGATGTATATAATTATACTAATACAAATTTGCTAAGGATCACTTTTTTGCTGTCTAAATAAAAAGCATTATTTCTATATAATAAAATTAGACAAATTAAAAAATTAAATAATACTCTGCATACAAATTGTTTATTTTATTTCAAAGAAATATAAAAAGATCGGACAGGGAAAGTAGCATTCAAGGAGGACAATCAACCACAAAACACAGAAACAAACATGCAAACAGACAAACAAGAAGGCAAAAGTAATAATAAAAGCAAACGAAATCACAAACACAAAAGGGTTGACAATAGGGCTACCGCCTTGGAACGGTCAGTGACAAAGTAGGCCACTGGGGGTTTAAACCGGTTCTAGGGTGCACCAAACCTCACACTTACCCTACTGTCATCCCATTAAAACAGGACAGTGTAAATAAAGAAATCCCCGCCATGATCTAATCTCTAACCAACAAGGCAGCATCAATAGGCAATATAAGTAAAACACAAACATGCTCGTGTAAATATAATACAAAACAACAATAGCCTAGAAAGCCACAATGAAGGTACTCAATGACTTGGCAGAAGCCAGAGCAACAGTAGAATAAACCATTAAGGGCACGACAAGAAAGATCATAGACAAACATCAAACGCCACCGTCCCAATAGGCTTTAGGTAGGCGTCATCTTAGGGTCCACAGCCTGTCCGGTCATCGTACAATTAAAGAGGAAAGCATAGTGGCGAACTGTAAAAGGGTCCACCACCAAGCATGCAGTACGTTGCAAAATGATAGGGTCATAACCTCTTTTGATAAACTTTTTAACAAGTTTAACAAAGATAGTATGAAAGTGATCATGACCAAGAATCTTACGAAGTTTATAAATCACATCACCATAGAAGTCAGGTTGTGATAGTCCTTGTCGCAGAAGAGTCCTTAAATTACTTTTATATTTGAAAAGAAGATCAGGGTTACGATAATAAAAAATTGCAAAGGTTTTACGAAGTTTATGGTAACGGTAACCCTGATTGAGAAGCTTTTTAGTTATACAAATATTACGAATATTAAAGTCCTGAACTCGAGTACAAGCTCTTGAAAAACGAATAAGTTGAGACACATACAGCCCATAAGAAGTTGCTTGGGTAACATCCCCATCCAAGTGGGGGTAATTAACAATGTCAAAATTAAAATCATCTCTCATGTCATAATTTTGCTAATTATTTCACCATTTTCAATCGAGAGATCTAAATCGGGAAAATAAGCGTTATTATCAGATGTATTATTATATGAATTTATAATGAATTCTAAATGTTCAGATAATACAATACAAGCTATAAGTGGAGATATTTGCCTCTTTCAGTGCTAAGGAAATTCTAGTTAAAAGGTTATAATATTAAGGACTGATGCCACCACCATCTTTTCTAGGATAATGTACCTGAAATGTATATTAACAAAGCAAATTAGATCGGGCAAAATGCATAGTCATTAAAATGGCGGGAGGGGGGTGGTGTGTGTGTGGTGGCGGGGTGGGGGGGGGGGGGAGGGGTATTTTTCATAAATGACCGAGATACATGCTATAAATTTGATTTTAATCTTTCGTATTTATATACAACCAGCTTTTTTCCTTCATAAACTGTTTTAGTGCACTTTTCTGTTATTGTTTGGCTGTAATTGTATTCTGGACATGTTGTTGATATTTGGAAATGCAGCTCGTCATGTTTTTGACAGTTTTTGATATACATTTCAGAAGTGAAAGCAGACAGGGTATGAATTTGTAAGGGATAAAAATAGCGTTAAACTTTGACCCAGTTTTAGAAATGTTTCTCGGAAGATATTAAACTCCCTATTTCCTTGTTAATGTTTAATAGCAGACATGTTTATTTGCTTGATAAAGTAGGTTTCCCAGAATTCTAACCAGGTTTTAACAGGCTGTCATACTATGGAAGGGGCATGGAGACTCATTTACGCTATTATAACCTAAAAGAAAGGTAGGATATATGATGTAGGGTAAAAATTACTAAATCGTAAAATTAACAAAAATCAGGATTTCCACAATCTGCAGCAGAATGGCCACAAACTCATGTAAATTATCACCCTCACTACAGTAAAAGGATTTATGTCGATAATCGACAAATCCCAATATTGTTCATTACTTTACTATCTCTATTTTATATTAATAACGGTTATAATTGTTTAAACACATTGGTTGGAAACAATTATTCAACTAGTTTGCTAAGTGCTAATCATATAGGTGTACATGCTTATTGGATTGTGAGTTTTCAACTTTAATTTGTTGTATACTTTCTGAAATCTGTTTTTCCTGATAATGATAAACAAATCTGCCTTAGAGACTTATCTGTATCACTTATTCAGCCTATTATTTCATTTGCCCATTTCGTCCGCAGAGACGGTAGTGTCTGTGGACACAATTGTCTGTGGACACAATAGCCTATACGTAGGCGACTTGTGTACGTAAAAGACCATTGTATACGCAGAGACAGTTGTTTCCGCACATTAAATCTGGTATTGATTTGTTTTAGTAATAAAATCTTCTGGAAAGTTATTGATAAAACGTGTGTTTAAATGTCAAATTTCAATAGTGACATTTCTACACAAGATACAAACTTGACACATTGTTTTAGTTTAAAGAAATTAAACCTCCAAATAACAGCAAAATTACACTACAACACCGTCTATCAAAACTGGTCGCATATTAATGTATATGTGCAGATAAAACGTGTAGTTTTATTAATGGTTTGCTAAAATACCCGTGATTGAATATGCGGAAAATGAATAATGAGTTGGTAAATACGTTTATAGTGTATATATAGTCTGGATTCTCGAACTATGTAAGTTATATATACCTCGTCGTCTGTAGAAACAGTGTACATATGTTGTAGAATGTGGCTGTTGCTGGCGGGATAGTTTCTTTAAACGTATTTATTTCGTTTGTAACGAAAGCTCTACGAACATTTTTTTAATCACTGTCGATGTCTTACTACGCAGAACCAGTACTTAGCATGTCTTGCTCAGAGCACAATACATATAGTCATGGCATGAATCGAACCCACGACTTTTCGATCATGGGTCCAACGTTCTACCACTAGACCGCAGCGCTCCACAAACGCATTCTCTTATTCAACACACTTTTGGCAGAAAGAGAAAGCAGTCGTTTTAACCTATAATAATATAAGAGCACTTCTAACTAACGGCAAATTAGACAATTACACTATGTGGACGTACAGAGAAGTTTGTGAAGCACTTATATTCTTATTGAATAATAGTTCGCCAGGTGTGGAATTTCTGTTCATAAGCAATCCATGGGTACTTACTGTGTACGACTCGTCTCACATTTGTTTTATATTGCTACGAAAGACAGCTCATGTAAGCCTGTTCCGATACTCAGGCAGCTTTCAGGCAGATGCCATCAAATCATTTAATACCATTTTACGCTATCTGGGGGATACTTTAAAACGTGATAACCATTTCTTTTCGATTACGGTTCGGTTAACGTAAATTTAACAAAGCTGTCAATTTCCATTATGCAGCTTCTTTCGTCGATTTGCTTCTTTCTGTTGAAATAGAGGTATATTTAGCAAAGTTTGTGACATCGTTGTATAACTCTCAAAATAATTTAAGGATCATCTCTTTATCTTAATTACGAAGGTTAACGTTTGAATCATCGCACAAGTTAAAATGTACATCTCATACCAAAAATGGAAATAGTTTCGTGTTTCTGTATTCTTGAGGAACAATTTAACTCTTTCTTTTTTCTTTTTTTTTCTTTTTTAAAAATTTAGGTTGTGGAATTTCAATAAAAAACTGTTTTTTCACCGTTTTTTTTTTGTATTTGTTTCCTGCTTATTGATGCATTCACAAGCATATTCCACCATTTTAATAGAACTACCTGCAGATAAGTGAGCAGTGACAAAATGCAACTGGATTCTGAAAATGGATAGTTTAGACGGTATGTAAAGTCTGCTGTTTTTTAAACTGTTCGGCGTATGTTTTGAAACTGTCAAAAGTTAATAATGTTCGAAGAAAATTTAAATTTAGCGTCCACTGATCCATTTGTAATGATTAAAAGTAATGTATAAACATATCTAAAAATGTTTAATTTTTCGTTTTCGCTTCCAATGCGGTACCTTTATTGTTACAAAGATTAAACCATTTATGCTTGTGGTGTCAGATACTTTGCTTTTATTTTCCCTTGTAATTGTTTTTTGTTTTGTATGAGTATTTTGGTTGACTGTGTTATGTGAATGTTACTCTCTCTCTCTCTCTCTCTCTCTCTCTCTCTCTCTCTCTCTGTGCGTGCGTGCGTGCGTGCGTGCGTGCGTGCGTGCGTGCGTGCGTGCGTGAGTGTGTGTGTGTGTGTGTGATTCTAAGGATTATAGTCCCTCCGCCCTGATAGCCACCAGAGAATCCCGGTACAGCTGGGCACACTGGAGTGTGGACTATCAAGTAGTGATTGTGTGTAGTGCTGTGTATCTAGCTATAGCTACAGTCTACTTGAAGCAGATATAGTGGAACACATTGGATTACCACACCGTAGTACATGATACCCAACCCAGTCACATTATTCTGACACCGGGTCAACCAGACGTAGTACTACCTATTATTTGCTTGTCAAACGAGGGTTACAAGCAACTACTAACATGTTAACGTCTTCGGTATTACGCGACCAGGGGACTCGAACCCAAGACCTCCCGATTCCAGGCTTGGAATTCACCAACCATTCTTCAGACTATTCTTAGACTTGAGCTCAAGTACTAAAATTTCACAAATATTCCCCAAGACCTTCATAGATAAACACTCGTATGAAATTTTTATTCATTGCAATTTATCAGATTTATACATAGCAACTTCTTATAAACGTGTATCCTTTAAACTTATAGAAATATGTGTGATTGAAATTTGCATACTTGGGCATAAGTCTAAGAATATTTCCAAAAATAGTTGGCTAATTCAAGGCCAGGTCAGTCTTATCACTACGCCACTGCACTTCGATATTTCCTGTTGGACATTTATACCTAGTGTTATGCCAGCCCCTTTACCACTGACCGTTCCAAGACAGTACCCCCTGTTGACAACGTTTTATGTTTGTGTTGTCGCATATGTCTTTTATTTATTGTTTGTTTGTTTTGAATGGTTATTTCTATGTGAATGCTACATTTCCTATTCGACTGTTGTATCTACTTGTATTCGTTTTCCAAGTTGGGACTTTTCAACTGTAACCTTTGTATAACTATAAAGCTCCTCCATCAGCGATATCGATACAGTCATCATAAACTCTGAAAACCCTTTCCATAAGTTTATTGTTGTGACTGTCATGCATCTACTTTTTAAAAAGGAGCGTACTTTAAGAACTCGTTTACGACAAATACTATCCTTACCGGACTTCTGTTGTGACGTGATTTACAAAATTGGTAAAATCCTTAGTCTGATCACTTATAGTATACTTATAGTATATATGTCCTTAGTAATAATCACTTTTATTTTATGATAAGCAATGAAATACTGTATTTTATCAGTGAAATAAAAGAATTTATTTCACATTGCGAAATACAGAGTTTTATTTTCACAGTAGTCGCCGGGACTACTTTTTAAAAAAAAACAACACTTAGAATTGTACATTCTATTCAAACAATGATTTGAAATGGATTTTAATAGTTAAAAGGAAAGGACTGCCAAATAAATCTATTTAAAAAAAAATCTATTTGGTTACAAATAACATATCTTTGGACTGTTTATTGTAGTCGGGCAAAAAATGTGTAAAGCGGCTTAGTTATTGAAATTGCCTCCCTTGTTGTTCTACCGTAGTTTCGCTAAAACATTGTTTGTAAAATCATAAAATAAAAAGAAAATGTGTTGCTTTGTCGTGAATAACATATTTTATTGCATCTCGAAGTGAGAACACTTTTATATTTTCACTCATGCTTCGCATTCTTGAAAATATAAAGTTTTCTTATCCTCGATGAAATAAAACATATTATTCACTCCAAAACAACAAATATCCTCTACATATAAACTGTTGGGCTCTTTATCAAGATAGAGTTTATGTAGACGAGAGACGGTGTAGACATTGTAGCATACTCGAAGACGAGTACCATTTTGTTTCATGCTGTCCATTGTATATTTATTGAAGTAAGAAGCATTAAATTGTAATGATTCATTATAGGCTAATTGTTGTATGTTTTCCTTCTCCCAAGTAAATCTATTTTTCCTTAGATTATGGATATGCACACATGCACACATAGATATGTGTTGTTTTTTCTGAAGTATATTCATTTGTATTTTGATGAATGTACGCGTTCATCATCAGTCTTCTGGCATATGTTTGTATTGTACATGTGTTGCCCAATTGGCCAGTCTGGCGTAATGGCATTTTGAAAAAATATTGTTTTCCAAACTTTCCGAAACTATATAACTGAACGGAGAAAGAGACAAAACAAACACATGGGGTTACTTTGTTGATGGAATAACGAGTACGAGGAGCGAAGTTTATTTTTGAACACCTATTCTAAATATTATAACAGTTGGCAACTTAATGTCTGATCATTATTGTTTTGCTCCGGATTTCATAACACTCACGATAACAAAACAATACAATAACAGATGGCATTGGTTTGCATGAAAATGACTACTGTTACTACTGCTGCTGCTACTACTACTACTACTTTTATAACTACTGCTGCTACTACTACGACTACGACTACTCTTACTACTACTACTACTACTCTTACTGCTACTACTACTACCACTACTACTACTACTACTACTACTACTACTATTACTACAACTACTACTAATTCTGCTCCTGCTGCTGCTGCTGCTGTTGCTATTGCTGCTGTTGCTCTACTACTACTACTACTACTACTACTACTACTACTACTATTATTGTTATAATAATACTTGGTAACGTTTAGTTAATGTGTAATTCCTATGCTAATGACATGTATTCATGTCACAGAGGTAGCAGACCAAAACCTAATAAATGTGCTTTTATGGCAGATATTTATTTGGGAGAATAACAGGAAAAAAATTATCATTCGTTTAATTACTTACGTGCCACTGCGCTTGGCATAAAACAGGTAATATGTTCGTGCAGGGCCGCATGGTTTGTATTGTGTCTGTAAACACAAACTAAAAAGGTCGGAGAGTGAGTTTAAAATAATTTGTTTCCATTAGAGTCTGTGGACTGTGAGGTTTTAATGCACATTTGACGGTAATAGTAAACACGAATACTTAAAACAAGGTCTGTTTTATCTCCGTTAAGTTTGAAAATAAACATATTGTGACTTTAATGGTGTCGTATTCGTAAAAGACAAACCTCCATTTTTTTCCAATAGTGTGGTATATATGGTCTTAACAGTACATCTATTTGGGCGACATTGTCGCACCAGTACTTATGGATGTAGAAAAACATTTTACGACGTAAACGCGTGATATGTGAGCGCACAGTAACACGACTCTTACAGCAGCGTTTCATTGTGTTCTATTGATTGCGGATAATAACAAGAATTAATGCTTTTATAGTGAGTATTCATTACATTTACATAAAGCCTTGTTTGTTTAATCTAGTAAAAAAGAGTATGATAATGGACCTTTGGAAATGGCCGAAAACGACACATACGAAATATTGCAGTCTCGGTTTGATTTAGACTGTTCATGAGCGGTAGTGAAATATGCTAGCTATCGCTCACGCCCTCTAGCACTGGGTTGGGCAGAACTCAATATTCATAAAATCAATAGTACAAAAATTTAAACCATCCCGAAAATGGCATGCATATGGCGGTGGACTTCAAGTGTAACGCAGCTCCATGTCGTACGGCGTATGGTCCCAGTATCTAATGAAATTAAATGCCCCGAAGAGCGAAATAAACATAATGGAATTTAGTTGGGAGCAGCGGTTATGAAGCCTGCATATCACAAGTAAAGTTTAAACTTGTCAGAAACACACATGTTTGTGTTGATATCCACATAACCTTTGGGGCAAGGATAGGTTTCATAAATAATGTTATCCAGATGATTTTGACAAGTTTTCATTAGAAATAACATTTCTATTTTGTGTATGACAAAAACATAATCATACAGCAATGAAATGACTTTATAGGTTCCTTCTTGGAATTCTATATAAAGCACTACTTTTGAGGGCTACGACACCAGAATTTAATAATACTAGTCGATACCATACAGACAAACACAAACAATGTGTAACAAGAGTCCCGGAGGGTATGTATCTCTCTACTGCCTTTACATAAATTAGCTGCTCTATGAGATTAATCTTAACTGAAAATAAACGAAAAGCAAAACAAACTGTCAACGATGTACTAGATTCCTAAATTAAATACAAATCCTTAAAAGGCCCGCTTTATTTAGAAGTCTAGTGCCTGCACCACCACAAACATCTCCAAGCTGTTGACTTATTGTCTTACTGCCGATAAAGATCCAGTTAAACAATAGTGTACATTTTCAATCTTTTCTTTTCTACTATGGTTAATAATATATATCCTAAGGAAAGCTAACATTGCTGATACTGTCGCTTCTTTTCTTTATTTACATCTCTCGTGAAAATGGCGAAATAAAATCTATGACAAGAGAGATGATTTGACTTTTGATATTGTTAATTATCCTCATTTGGATGGGGATGTTTATCGAGCTACTTCCTAAGGGGTCTATGTTTCTCAACTTATTCGTTTCTCTAGAACTTGTATTTAATATGTTGAGGACTTTAATGTTCGAATTATTTGTATACTGAAAATCTACTCCAGCAGGACTCCCGTTACCATAAACTTCGGGGAAAAAAAAGAAATTATTATCGTAACCCTGATCTACTTTTAAAATATAAAAGTAATTTAAGAATTCTGCTGCGACAAGGACTATGGTGATGTGATTTACTTATTCATAATCACGTTCATACAATCCTTATTAAACTTGTTAAAAAGTGTATCGAAAGAGGTTATGACCCTATCATTTTGCAACGTACTGCATGTTTAGTGGTTGATCCATTTACAGTTCTTTCCTCTTTGATTGCTCGATGACCGGACATATTGTGGACACTACGATGACGTCTAGCTAAATCCTTATAGGACGGTATCTTTTGATGTTTGTCTTTAATCTTGTCTTGTCGTACCCTTAACGGTTTGTTTTCATGCTTCTCTGGCTTCTGCCGAGTCATTGAGTACTTACTTTGTGGCTTTCTAGGTTTTTGTTTGTTATATTATATTTCCATGATCATTTATCTGTTTTACTTATATTGCCTATTAATGCTGCCTTGTTTGTTAGAGATTATAACCTGGAGTTATTGCCCTTTTTCAATATTTGGTAATGTACACTGGAAACCCCAGGGGTCGTGGATTCAAATCTCACTGGAGGCATTTTTTATTTTCATAAGAATAAATACTGAAAAGGGGATCCCTTGGAAGTAACAAACACAAGCAAGAAATAAAAGTAGCAAACTCGGTTTTATTGAGTCTGTTCATGAGAGGTAATATTTAGTACAACACCTCTCAGCAGCGGCTTAAGCGATATTCTACTTTAAAGCCACAAATATCGGGCTTGATGATTCTAAAGGACCAGTAAGTAATACAACTACTGATTTGTAGTCGGGGAGACTTTTTACGGCCTCCAAACAGCACTAAACAAACCCTAGTGTGAATGTCAATAAATGCTGAAAAGGAGATCCATTGGAAGCAACAAACACAAACAAGAGATAAAAGTAGCAGACTCGGTTTTAATGAGTCTGTTCATGAGAGATAATGTTAAGTTCAACACATCTCACGCCTCCTAGCACCGACTTAAGCGATATTCACCTTTAAAGCCTCAACGATCGGACTTGATGATCCCAAAAGACCAGTAAGCAATAACACTACGGATTATAGTCGGGGCGACTTTTTACGGCCGCCACACAGCACTAAACAAACGCTAGTGTGAAGGTCAGTAAATACTGTAAAGGGATCCCTTGGAAGCAACAAACACAAACAAGATATAAAAGTAGCAGACTCGGTTTTACTGACTCTGTTCATGAGAAGTAATGTTGAGTGCAACACCTTTCACTCCTCTTAGCACCGGCTTAAGCGATATTCTACCTCAAAGATCGGGCCTGGTACTTGGGTTCATTTTTTTTATTTTTATATTTTAAAAAAATTGTTGTTTTTTTTAAAAATGTTTCTCATCAGAAACCTGGGTTCTTTTATCTTTAATTAGGAGCTTAGGGGCCCTTGTTGGATCAGTTTTGCATAAAGTTATAGGGAAGAACTTCAAAAATCGTCTTTTCTGAAACTACAAGAGATAAAGGTTTAATATTTTGTATTTACACTCAGCTTATGGTCCTCTAACAAGTTTGGTTGAATGATGACCCTATGGTCAAGGTTGACCCCACCCCAGCGGTCACATATTTTACATAGATTTACAGCTTATGGCCCTCTACCAAGTTTGTTCAAATGGTGACCCTGGATTTGAATTTGGCTCTGTCCTCGGGGTCACATGTTTACATAGACTTATATAGGGACAACATTAAAACATCGTCTTCTCTGAAATTACAAGAGTCAAAGGTTTAATATTTTGTATTTACTCTCAGCTTATATTTCTCTACCAAGTGTGTTGCTTCTGGTGACCCTGGTGTCAAATTTGGCCCCACCCCAGGGGTCACATTTTAAACTTGGTTTGAGTGTTTATATTAACGAAAGTTTGATTTGTTTTAAAGCTAGACAAACTAGAGCCAAATACATCCCTACCTATATATCTTGATAGTTGAAGACACTTTATATTGATATTGCCATATCTGACACACATTCCTTCTACCCCCCCCCCCCCCCCCCCCCCCCTCATTATGCAGTTTGGTAAAACAAATAAAATAAACCATAGATCTTATAGTTAACTTCACCTCCCATGATTAAATACGTTCTCCTGGCAGCTTAATATCACGAGCTAGCACACAATTAAACTTTTTGTATAATAGTCGTCAAGGCAAAAAGATACAGTTTGCATAGATACGGGGCTTTATATACAAATCCTTATTATATATCATTTCAGTTACATGCGCTTACTATGTATAGAATAAATGGCCAAAGTATGTATAGATTAAATGCCCAATCTTTGTATATAGAATAATGGCCAAACTATGTATGTAATAAATGCCCAAACTATGTATGTAATAAATGGCCAAACTATGTATGTAATAAATGCCCAAACTATGTATGTAATAAATACCTAAACTATGTATGTAATAAATGCCCAAACTATGTAGCCAATAAATTCCCAAACTATGTATGTAATAAATGCCCAAACTAGGTATTAATAAATGCCCAAACTATGTATGTAATAAATGACCATACTGTGTATAGAATACATTGGAAGTGTTCTCAAAGCGTTGAAACAAAACCCAGAAAAAGTGTATAAATTATGATCCCTTCAGGAAATAACTGATTTTCCGAAATTAAAATTATGGTAGATTAACTTGGCAGACGCAGCCAACAAATCACGATCGCCACTTGTTTCTTTAATGACTAGAATTTCCGCCATTTTATATTTAAGTTAATCATAAACTAATAACCTCAAGAAATACGTTAAAGAATGAGACAATTTTCATTGAAACACAAATTGAATTAATATAAGATTGCTTCTTATACATGTATTACATTATACCACACTGTTCATGAATTAATAAAGCCTCAGTACATTTCGTTGAACAATTTAGCGTAATGATCGAGACATATTTGTTTAATACTATCAGATTTGAACGTTTTGTATATCAAAGGACACGACAAGGCCACACGGTTGTTAAATCTAATACGTTTTAAGAATTTACCTAGAACGGTTTTAGAGTTATTGACCAAACAGTAGACTAATCGATTGTATTTCGAAAATCTCATAGCTCATTGAACAACCACTACGTCCGTTAGCTCTCTCAAACGACGTCTCTCCCGAAACGATAGGGTTTCAATTAGTTATACATTTTACTTTCAAAAAGAGCAAAATAGTTTTAAACCTTAACATACATGAGTTTTGTCTAAGTTCAGGCTATAAAAGTTAAACTACTATTTTGCGACAAGGACTATCACAACTGAAGTCTAGATTTATGGTGACATTTTTTTACAAACTCGTAAAATTCTTGCATATAATCATTTCCATCAATCTTCATCAAATTTGTTAGAAATTTGTCCAAAAAGATTATTACCCTTAGGCTATCAGTTTGACAAGCACTACATTTTTAGTGATTGACCCATTTACAGTTCGCCACCACGATTTTCTCTGGTTGTGCGATGTCCGGACAGATTTGGAAGCCTACTACATATATTTCAATCCTAGTAAGAAAGGTTACGTTTAATATTTGTCTTAAACCTTGTCTTGTCATATCGTTAACGGTCTCTTCTTTTTTTGCTCTGACTTCTGCAAAGTCATTGAGTTGTTTTCTTGTGTCTTTATATGCCTTTTTATATTCATATATACATGGTGATATTATCCTTTTGTTTTATGGACTTGCATACGGAGGTGGTCTAAAACTAAAGTGTTGTTTGATTATAGCGTAAAATAGAAGAGATAACTTATAAAAGATTAAAATGTCATATGTAACATTACAATTTTTCTAAAAAGCAACATGAACAGACTCAATAAAACCGAGTCTGCTTGTGTTATCTCTCGTTTGCTTTTGTTGCTTCCAAGGGATCCCTTTTTCAGTATTTATTGACATTCACACTAGCGTTTGTTTAGTGATGTGTGGTGACCGTAAAAAGTCGCCCCAACTACAAATCAGTATTATTATTACTTACTGGTCGTATAATATCATCAAGCCAAATCTGTGTGGCTTTAAAGTAGAATATCGCTTAGACCGGTGCTAGGAGGCGTGAGAGGTGTTGCCTCTCAATAAAACAGAGCCTGCTACTTTTATTTCTTGTTTGTGTTTATTGCTTCCAAGAGATCTCATTTTCAGTATTGTTTAAGAGTAGAAATATTGAGTACGATGACATTTGGTATCAGTTACATTTCTTATAGAGTAGACTACGTGGCATGTTCAATATACATTTCACGAATAGTTTCACTGATGTTCGTTCTTTGTTTACATTAGTTACATGAAGGTCGTTTTAAGATGACCCTCGATTTATTATTTGATTGGAGATATAAATTGAACTAAACGTCATGCAACACTTTTAATTGCCAGAACATATATTCTCCCCATGACAACCAAATAGTCAAAGACTGGAAAATATTAATTCTGAAAAACAACTCTGCAGACAAGCCTCTTTAAAAGACATATCCTGTCGAGGATTTCTTTATTTACTCCGTCCTGTTTTTGTGTATGACAGTAGGGTATGAATGAGGTTTGGTACACCTTCGAACCTGGTGTAAACCTCAGCTTCATTTTGTTTTACTAGTATCGATTGTCATGTTTATTGCATACACATTGATGCACAAAAGAAATGCCCCATAAAACGCATTTAAAACATCCATTACATACTTATTATATATACTGAGGGAAGCAAGAATTGTGCAAGTTGTTTAGATGAAATTAATGATATACCGACATTTTGGGACTTTACGAACTTGACCCCTACGTTCATTTATTCGTTACGACATTAAGTTGTTCGACTATCCTTGATGTGTGTTTAATAAAATATTGTGTCTATGGCAATAGTTTCTTGATTTTACAACCAAAAAATTAATGTATTATTTCCAGGTTGCAACATAACCTTGCTAGACTTTTTTCCCTCAGTATATTTTTAAATGCACAGTTTGAGACATCACAGACATAAAAGCGTTGCCAACAGGGACACCGCTTTGGAACGTCTAGTGGTAACTGGAGCCGCTGGCGGGGTTTACACCGGTTCTTGGGTGCACCAAACCTCACTTTTACCCTATTCCCATCCCAATAAAACGTACAGTGTATACAAAGGAATCCAAAACTAACTAGGCCGAGTTTTTGGCGATATATTAGTACAACACAGATATGATCATCCATATATAGATATAGAGACGTAGAAAGCAACCAGTAGTATGCTCGATGACTTGTCGAAAAAGGAGATATAAAAGTCAAAGAGATGCGAGTTTGAATCGCACTGGGAGCTCGTCGTGTCAAGTTAGAAAGGGTCGATTTTTACGGATGGCGGGAGGTTTGCAGTACTGGTTCTATCCAGAAAAAATGGGTTTGTCTTTCTCTTCCACACAAAAACAAACGACCATCATAAGTATATGGCCTAGTATGTGCTAAAATGACGTAAAACATCATTCATTCATTTAAACAAACAAGCAAACAAACAGTAGTGAGACTTTCACAGAACCTCTTTCATGTACTATTTGCTTCACATTGTTTATGCCTAACATATGCATTTGGTTGACAATTGCAGTTGAACATACTCCACCCAGTTTTGATCATTTATGACAGTTAAGAACTCTTCTGGTCACACTACTCCATGTTTTAAAAGTTACATGATATTTAAAATAATATAATTTGATAAAGGCTTTTCGAAGTGTATTGTGAAAGGAGCCGTGATGAAGGAGACCTGAAGTAATACAAAAGGATACGAATGAATGTTATAATTCACACAAATCGAGAGACATATAGCTAATAAGTTGTTGCTTTCTAGGTGGAAATAATTAACTATGTCAAAATTGAATTAATCTTTCTTATGTACGTTTTCAGTAGAGAAGCAATCACTTCAGAATCGAAATGCTCAGGTCTTGTCAAATAACTTTCAATTTGAGCCGTCAATGAATAACGATAAAAAAAGCTATTATTATTCAATATGTCAATCAGTATATGGAGACACGCAAATAAAGACGAAATGTTTGTTTTACGTTACTTTAATTTACAACAATTCGACATAGACAGGTAATCTGGAAAAGATAACAATGGATCATCTTAGATGGGATATGTAATATCCCAGATGGAATGTGTAATATCCGCCTTTCTGGTTTTCTACTGATGAATGCGTGGGTGAATGGAATCTTAGCAATCACATTATACACTGGCAACAGTTCTATAAAATACAGAATGAATGAATGAATGAATGAATGAATGGTGTTTTACGGCACGTCGACACATAAATAGGTCATTTTGAGAGCAAAAAAACGACGAAAAATGAAGAAATTAAGTAGTAATTAAAAATTAATGTAAATATATAAAGATAAAACTATTAAAAAGTAAGGGATGATATGGTAGTAATATGAACTATATAAGTAAATCAACAAATGCCCGTCAACGGGTATATAAACAAGTAAACATATATAAGAACACATTATAATGAATGAATGAATGAATGAATGAATGAATGAATGAATGAATGAATGAATGAATGAATGAATGAATGAATGAATGAATGAATGAATGAATGAATGAATGAATGAATGGTGTTTTACGCACGTCGACACATAAATAGGTCATATTGTGCGCACAAATTGACGAAAGATGAAGAAATTAAGTAGTAATTAAAAATTAATGTGAATATATAAAGATAAAACTATTAAAAATGGTAGTAATATAAACTATATATGTAAATCAACATATCCCGTCAACGGGTATATAAACAAGTAAACATATATAAGAACACATTATAATGAATGAATGAATGGTGTTTTACGGCACGTCGACAAATAAATAGCTCATATTGTGCGGAAAAAGCGACGAAAGATGAAGAAATTAAGTAGTTATTAAAAAATAATTTAAATATATAAAGATAAAACTATTAAAAAATAAGGGATGATATGGTAGTAATATAAACTATATATGTAAATCAACAAATGTCCGTCAACGGGTATCCAAACAAGTAAGTATATATAAGAACACATTATAATGATTTATATAGTCTGATTTCTTTTAGGAAATCTAAAACAAGACTACAATCTATAGTATCAAATAACTCTTTCATAGTATTAACATTGTAGTACCTTTGACGCATAGGATCAAAGTCTACACATTCCAACAAGATGTGCTTGACCGTTAACGGTGCAAAGAAGGGTATATACTGGTAATTACTCAGCTTATAATAAATATGAATGAGTATAACGTGTATGCCCTATCCTGCACCGGGTTAGGACAACTTCTTCTCGACAAATGGGTTTACTAGAAGAACGCCATTCTCCAAGTAACTGTTTAATTGAATGGAGTTTATTGTTAACTGACAAATCCCAAGCGGCGTGCCAAGAGTTACGAATAAATGTGTTAATACAACTTTTAAAATCAGTATAAGGTAATTGAGCATTAGATATATGTAAACCTAATGCTGCCTTAGCTGCCTCTATCATTACCACATATTCCTAAATAGCAGAAAATAATAACATTATCAACTATAAGAGAATTGTACTTTTGTAGAAGTTGAAACCCAACTGGGTTATCTTGTTTCATATTACCCAGTGCTTGAAGAGATGAAAGGGAATCAGAAAAGATTACAAAATGGTCATCATCATATTCCTGAATATAATTCAATTGCCTTTAAGTTCAGCTGAAAAGATAGAGGCCTTGTCAGGCAGGGGGCTCTTTATGCTGTGTTTGTGAACAAACAGCTGCTGCAGCTACCTTATCTCCTTCTTTAGGACCATCTGTGTATATATGTTGAAAGTTACTGTATTTTGATTTAATTTCATTAAATTTGCTTTGAAAGACAGTAGGGTCTGTATTGGATTTGTTACTATTACAAAGCTCAAAAATAATTGTTGGTGTTTCCAAAGTCCAAGGTTGGATTTGTGGTACTTTGTACTTGGCAATCAAATTTAGGTCGATTTCAGTGTCTCTTAATTTTGGTTTAATACGAAGACCTAAACAAAAATACAGAAGATTGGTCTGGGACTTTGATTTCATGTACGGAGGGGCTATTTTTCAATTTAAAAGTGTGGTGTTTAATGAATGTAACATTAAAGCGCGTCAATACAGATTTCAAATAATGCTAAAAACAAGATCTAGAATACCTTCGATCGACAAAGCATTGGGCATAAATAACTTATGATCATCAAGCCCATTCGCTTAAACCGGTGCTAGGAGGCGCGAGATGTGCTGCATCTTACAATTACCTCTCATGAACAGACCCAAAAAAACGAGTATGCTACTTTTCTCTCTTGTTTGTGTTTTTGCTTCCAAGGGATCACCTCGACCTGAGGGGTCTCAACCCATTACCCATTAAACTCCAATACGCACATTTATTTACGGTCTACAAGTATTAAACAAAGCTTATTGCTGTTGGTATCATGCTTGTATCAGAGCATAACTCAAGCTAATGGAAGTCAAGATAAGAGCTATCAGTCACAGACTGAAAATCGGATACAGAGAATGACAGTCGAAGCGATGAAAGTTGCTCGGATGATATTGACTTCCGAATTATACGTATAAACTAACACGTTTTATGTAATTAGTGTATGAAATTGAAAGCTTGACTACTTCATCAATTTTATTGAAACCCTATATGTATCATTCCCTGTTAGAATTCAAGTCGCTTATTGATTTAAACATCAATTAGTGAAAGTTTTTTTTACTTTTATAAAACATAGAAAGTATCATTTATTTACTACCCTTGTTATGCACGTCTCAAACATGTGGGATTAAATCAAAGCAACTTAAACAATTAAATGCAGTTATTGAGCATAATATAAAATACAAAATAGATTACACTTGACGTTTACTTGAGCGTGTATTTAGTCGAGCAGAACGGTGTGTTTTATATAATATTGAATTCGAGTATATACTAATTCTTCACTTTCATATATATTTAAATAATTTATATTTATTTCTCGAAAAAAAACAGGATACATTAAAATCGCCTCCGTTCGTCCGTCTGACCGTCCGTCCGTTTCCATATCTCCTCCTAAACCGCTGAACGGAATTCAAGCAAACTTAGGCTATGACTTCACTATATGAAATTAATTTTGGCTCTGCACCCATGGAGTTTAAAAGGTCAAATAACTAAACATGCAATGACACGGTCATGTTTCCATATGTTTGCACATAACTTCGTAATATGTAATCGTCTATGAAATATAAACAACATATCAAACGATTTTATAATTTCAAACTCGAACGACTGCCCAAGGGCCCAGGTTGAGTAGGTGGGGTGGGGTAATTTTTTGTTTGTTTGTAATTATGTCTCAAATGGAATGTTATGTTGATGGGATTATACTATTTTCCATCCTATGTCACCCGTGGGAACCAGGGAAAGGGATGTCAAAATGTCAAATACACTAAAAATTCATTAACACTGTATTGTTTCCTTACTTTTGCATATAGCTTGGTATATATACTTATCTCTGAAAGCTTAACATCATACCAAACAATTTTATTATTTCAATCTTTGACGTCCGCCCAGAGACTGGGTGTATGTATGTGTGTGTCGGGGAGGAGGCTTAAGGTTAAAGGTAATTGACCTGTTTGAAGAAAACGTGGTTATTAAAAACACAATGTCTTACAAAATAGTACGTAGTGTTTGATCTATGTACACTGAATATGTATATTTCGGAGAGTTCAGATCTGTGAGGGCTTATGTAAATCTAGTAAACAGAGCTATTGGTATCATCCGTCCGTTCGATCGTCCGTTTGCGCACACGTCCACAGCTTGCAGTGGTATGAGGAATTCAGTACAGTTTATTTCATAACCACTTAAGCCTATTGTTGTATAAGTGGTCATTCCTTTGATCTTAAAGGAAATACAACTAAAGGTACCGTCCGTAGGGACGTCCGTCCGTCCGTCCTTCGAAAGCATTTTATTTCAACAACTTCTCTTAAGAAATCGCTCAATGTCCATCTTGAACACACCTTATATTGGCTTTCAGGCGGATACGTTCGGGCAACGCGGCATCCTAGTTGAAATGACCTAGACTATCAAGTGTAATCAAAAATAGTTCCCGGGGTAAAAAATGGCCACACCGGCACCACTACAATCATCTCCAAACTGTAAAATTATTGTGTTACTGCCGTTAAAGATCTTGTTAAACAATAGAGTGCTACATTTTATGACAACTCTGGGATTACTTTATTTTGATCAATGAAAAAAGTCAAAGTAGATATAAAGGTCGAACAGGAAATGCAGCATTCAAGGACCACAGTCGCCCCGAAGCACGCATATAAACAAACAGCAATTATAAAGATGACCAAAAGGCAATGCACGACATCACAGACATAAACAAGGGTTGACAAAAGGGCTACCGCCTTATCAAGTTGCATCTATAAGCACTTACGACATTCAACCTTATCATAAAACCTTATCATACAAAAAGAGGTATGATAATGGACCCTTGGAAACGGCCGAGCACGACACATACGAAATATTGCAGTCTCGGTTTGATTGAGACTGTTCATGAGCGGTAGTGAAATATGCTAGCTACCGCTCACGCCCTCTAGCCCCGGGTTTACCAAAGACAATTGTATTGCTCTCATTCAAACAACTTTGACATGTAACAATATTAAAGCGTTTTTTTTACTAACGGCATTTTGGACAATTACACTATGTGGACTTCCCAAGACGTTCAATGACGCATATATTTTCCTATTAGTTAATGAAACTAACCCGCCAAATAACGGCACAATAACTATCTAAAGCCGTTAGCCAAAACGACCCAGTTGTTTTTTTCATATAATAATATATATGTGCCGTTTAAAAGTTGCCGATTAGAAGTATAGGTTTATCCACGGGTTATTTTAATACCTGTGATTAAATATGCCTCAAAGGAATTATGAGTTGGTAACTCTTAACTCAGCGCTCCAGTTTTGGGGTTTGGCCTGGCTGCATTACGTGGTCTCGCCTTAATTCCATTAAGCGATGGGAACTCTTATAATAGCAGGATTTTATAATGGATATTTCGACAATAAAACACGTTTAAAACATATTAAATGAAAAAATGCGATAACCTTTTTAAAATTACCTGATAAATACTTTAATTTTATGCTATGCAAACTTTAAAGCCGAAATTAGGATTTTATTTCATAAAGCCAACCCCGTTTTCGCTTCTTGGAGTAGGGGTTGGATGGGATATCAAAGTTAATACTCGGACCACGTAATTGGTTAAAGCCGTTTATATTGTGTTGATAGAGTTTAGATTCTCAAAATATGTAAGTCAGTCAGTCATTGGAGAAACGGTGTACATATGTTGTAAAAGTTGGCTTTTGTTGGCGGGATAGCTTCTATAATATTTTCGTCAGGTGTGGAACTACCGTATAAAGACACTTTGTTGTTATTCATACAGGTAAGAACTTCGCATTTCTTGTCGCTGATTTGTTGTGTTCTGTTAATATGGAAAGGATTTCATGTCGAGTTTTTCACCACAAACTTGGGCAGATGTAATTGAAGCCTTTATTGAAACCTCTCGGTATCTAGATGACATACTGAACATTGACAATCCTTTCTTTTCCATTAAGGTTATCACTGTCTATGCTAAAGAACTTCAACTCACCAAAGCTAAACATTTCTGATGCTGTCGTTGAACATTGGCAATCCTTTCTTTTCCATTAAGGTTACCACTATCTATGCTAAAGAACTTCAACTCACCAAAGCTAACATTTCTGATGCTGTCGCTTCTTTTTTCGATTTACATCCTCTATTAAAAAATAGAGAACTAAAAACCAAAGTCTGTGACATAGATAGATGATTTCAATTTTGATATTGTTAATTATCTCCCTTTAGACGACGATGTTCTCGAGCAACTTCTTGTGGGGTTTAAGTTTTTCAACTGATTCGTTTTTCTATGCTTTGTAGTCGGGTAAAAACACCCGTACGAACCATGGTCATAATAACTTTCATACAACACTGTTGTTACACTTGTTTATCAGAAGAGGTTATGACCCTACCATTTTGCAAGGCACAACATGTTTAGTGGTAAACCCATTTACAGTTCTCCACTATGCTTTCATATGTGTGTGATGACCGGACAGATTGCGGACCCTATGATGGCGTTTACCTAAATCCTCAAAGGACGGTAGCGTTTGATGTTTGTCTTAAATGTTGTCGTTTCGTACCGTTAATGTTTTTGTTCTCTTGTTGCTCCGACTGCAGCCACGTCATTGAGTACTTGATTTGTGTCTGTTTATTTAATATTGAATGGAGTTTATTGTTAACTGACAAATCCCAAGCGGCGTGCCAAGAGTTACAAATAAATGTGTGAATACAACTTTTAAAATCAGTATAAGGTAATTTAGCATTAGATATATGTAAACTAATGCTGCCTTAGCTGCCTCTATCATTACCACGTATTCCTACATAGCAGAAAATAATAACATTATCAACTATAAGAGAATTGTACTTTTGTAGAAGTTGAAACACAACTGGGTTATCTTGTTTCATATTACCCAGTGCTTGAAGAGATGAAAGGGAAACAGAAAAGATTACAAAATGGTCATCATCATATTCCTGAATATAATTCAATTGCCTTAAGTTCAACTGAAAAGATAGAGGCCTTGTCAGGCAGGCGGCTCTTTATGCTGTTTGTGAACAAACAGCTGCTGCAGCTACCTTATCTCCTTTTTTAGGACCATCTGTGTATATATGTTGAAAAGTTACTGTATTTGGATTTAATTTCATTAAATTTTTAAATTTGCTTTGAAAGACAGTAGGGTCTGTATTGGATTTGTTACTATTACAAAGCTCAAAAATAATTGTTGGTGTTTCCAAAGTCCACGGTTGAATTTGTGGTACTTTGTACTTGGCAATCAAATTTAGGTCTATTTCAGTGTCTCTTAATTTTGGTTTAATACGAAGACCTATACAATACAGAAGATTGGTCTGGGACTATGATTTCATGTACGGAGGGCTATTTTTCAATTTAAAAGCGTGGTGTTTAATGAATGTAACAATAAAGCGCGTCAATACCGATTTCAAATAATGCTAAAAACAAGATCTAGAATACCTTCCGATCGACAAAGCATTGGGTATAAATAATCTTATGATCATCAAGCCCATTCTGTATTGCTTTATAGAGAATATCGCTTAAACCGGTGCTAGGAGGCGCGAGATGTGCTGCATCTTACAATTACCCTCTCATGAACAGACCCAAAAAAAACGAGTATGCTACTTTTCTCTCTTGTTTGTGTTTTTGCTTCCAAGGGATCACCTCGACCTGAGGCGTCTCAACCCATTACCCATTAAACTCCAATACGCACATTTATTTACGGTCTACAAGTATTAAACAAAGCTTATTGCTGTTGGTATCATGCTTGTATCAGAGCATAACTCAAGCTAATGGAAGTCAAGATAAGAGCTATCAGTCACAGACTGAAAATCGGATACAGAGAATGACAGTCGAAGCGATGAAAGTTGCTCGGATGATATTGACTTCCGAATTATACGTATAAACTAACACGTTTTATGTAATTAGTGTATGAATTGAAAGCTTGACTACTTCATCAATTTTAATTGAAACCCTATATGTATCATTCCCTGTTAGAATTCAAGTCGCTTATTGATTTAAACATCAATTAGTGAAAGTTTTTTTTACTTTTATAAAACATAGAAAGTATCATTTATTTACTACCCTTGTTAATGCACGTCTCAAACATGTGGGATTAAATCAAAGCAACTTTAAACAATTAAATGCAGTTATTGAGCATAGTATAAAATACAAAATAGATTACACTAGACGTTTACTTGAGCGTGTATTTAGTCGAGCAGAACGGTGTGTCTTATACAATATTGAATTCGAGTATACTAAATTCTTCACTTTCATATATATTTAAATAATTTATATTTATTTCTCGAAAAAAAAACAGGATATATTAAAATCGCCTCCGTTCGTCCGTCTGACCGTCCGTCCGTTACCATATCTCCTCCTAAACCGCTGAACGGAATTCAAGCAAACTTAGACTATGACTTCACTACATGATGATGGCGTGCAAGAGCAAATTAATTTTGGCTCTGCACCCATGGAGTTTAAAAGGTCAAATAACTAAACATGCAATGACACGGTCATGTTTCCATATTTTTTGCACATAACTTCGTAATATGTAATCCGCGATGAAATATACAACAACATATCAAACGATTTTATCATTTCAAACTCGGAAGACTGCCCAAGGGCCCAGGTTGAGTAGGTGGGGTGGGGTAATTTTTTTGTTTGTTTGTAATGTATGTCTCAAATGGAATGTTATGTTAGATGGGATTATACTCATTTTCCATCCTATGTCACCCGTGGGAACCAGGGAAAGGGATGTCAAAATGTCAAATACACTAAAAATTCATTAACACTGTATTGTTTCCTTACTTTTGCATATAGCTTGGTATAATATACTTATCTCTGAAAGCTTAACATCATACCAAACAATTTTATTATTTCAATCTTTGATGTCCGCCCAGAGATTTGGTGTATGTATGTGTGTGTCGGGGAGGAGTGCTTAAGGTTAAAGGTAATTGACCTGTTTTGAAGAAAACGTGGTTATTAAAAAACACAATGTCTTGCAAAAATATTACGTAGTGTTTGATCTATGTACACTGAATATGTATATTTCGGAGAGTTCAGATCTGTGAGGGCTTATGTAAATCTAGTAAACAGAGCTATTGGTATCATCCGTCCGTTCGATCGTCCGTTTGCGCACACGTCCACAGCTTGCAGTGGTATGAGGAATTCAGTACAGTTTATTTCATAACCACTTAAGCCTATTGTTGTATAAGTGGTCATTCCTTTGATCTTAAAGGAAATACAACTAATGGTACCGTCCGTTAGGGACGTCCGTCCGTCCGTCCTTC
>JAWPHD010008819.1:0-110721 GCA_037043455.1 Cyrtodaria siliqua
ACCTGATATGTTGCATAATGTTATATTTATATATATTACTAATTACACATTATCATTAAGCTGTAGTGTTATTATCCCTGATACGTCATGTTTATACTACCTGATATGCTGCATAATGTTATATTTATATATATTACTAATTACACATTATCATTAAGCTGTAGTGTTATTATCCCTGATACGTCGTGTTTATACTACCTGATATGCTTGCATAATGTTATATTTATATATTACTAATTACACTTTATCATTAAGCTGTAGTGTTATTATCCCTGATACGTCGTGTTTATACTACCTGATATGCTGCATAATGTTATATTTATATATATTACTAATTACACATTATCATTAAGCTGTAGTGTTATTATCCCTGATACGTCGTGGTTATACTACCTGATATGCTGCATAATGTTATATTTATATATATTACTAATTACACTTGATCATTAAGCTGTAGTGTTATTATCCCCTGATACGTCGTGTTTATACTACCTGATATGCTGCATAATGTTATATTTATATATATAACTAATTACACTTAATCATTAAGCTGTAGTGTTATTATCCCTGATACGTCGTGTTTATACTACCTGATATGCTGCATAATGTTATATTTATATATATTACTAATTACACATTATCATTATGCTGTAGTGTTATTATCCCTGATACGTCGTGTTTATACTACCTGATATGCTGCATAATGTTATATTTATATATATTACTAATTACACATTATCACTAAGCTGTAGTGTTATTATCCCTGATACGTCGTGTTTATACTACCTGATATGCTGCATAATGTTATATTTATATATATTACTAATTACACATTATCATTAAGCTGTAGTGTTATTATCCCTGATACGTCGTGTTTATACTACCTGATATGCTGCATAATGTTATATTTATATATATTACTAATTACACATTATCATTAAGCTGTAGTGTTATTATCCGTGATACGTCGTGTTTATACTACCTGATATGCTGCATAATGTTATATTTATATATATTACTAACTACACATTATCATTAAGCTGTAGTGTTATTATCCCTGATACGTCGTGTTTATACTACCTGATATGCTGCATAATGTTATATTTATATATATTACTAATTACACATTATCATTAAGCTGTAGTTTTATTATCCCTGATACGTCGTGTTTATACTACCTGATATGCTGCATAATGTTATATTTATATATATTACTAATTACACATTATCATTAAGCTGTAGTGTTATTATCCCTGATACGTCATGTTTATACTACCTGATATGCTGCATAATGTTATATTTATATATATTACTAATTACACATTATCATTAAGCTGTAGTGTTATTATCCCTGATACGTCGTGTTTATACTACCTGATATGCTGCATAATGTTATATTTATATATATTACTAATTACACATTATCATTAAGCTGTAGTGTTATTATCCGTGATACGTCGTGTTTATACTACCTGATATGCTGCATAATGTTATATTTATATATATTACTAATTACACATTATCATTAAGCTGTAGTGTTATTATCACTGATACGTCGTGTTTATACTACCTGATAGGCTGCATAATGTTATATTTATATATATTACTAATTACACATTATCATTAAGCTGTAGTGTTATTATCCCTGATACGTCGTGTTTATACTACCTGATATGCTGCATAATGTTATATTTATATATATTACTAATTACACATTATCATTAAGCTGTAGTGTTATTATCCCTGATACGTCGAGTTTATACTACCTGATATGCTGCATAATGTTATATTTATATATATTAATAATTACACATTATCATTAAGCTGTAGTGTTATTATCACTGATACGTCGTGTTTATACTACCTGATAGGCTGCATAATGTTATATTTATATATATTACTAATTACACATTATCATTAAGCTGTAGTGTTATTATCCCTGATACGTCGTGTTTATACTACCTGATATGCTGCATAATGTTATATTTATATATATTACTAATTACACTTTATCATTAGGCTGTAGTGTTATTATCCCTGATACGTCGTTTTTATACTACCTGATATGCTGCATAATGTTATATTTATATATATTACTAATTACACATTATCATTAAGCTGTAGTGTTATTATCCCTGATACGTCTTGTTTATACTACCTGATATGCTGCATAATGTTATATTTATATATATTACTAATTACACATTATCATTAAGCTGTAGTGTTATTATCCTGATACGTCGTGTTTATACTACCTGATATGCTGCATAATGTTATATTTATATATATATTACTAATTACACTTTATCATTAAGCTGTAGTGTTATTATCCCTGATACGTCGTGTTTATACTACCTGATATGCTGCATAATGTTATATGTATATATATTACTAATTACACATTATCATTAAGCTGTAGTGTTATTATCCCGATACGTCGTGTTTATACTAACTGATATGCTGCATAATGTTATATTTATATATATTACTAATTACACATTATCATTAAGCTGTAGTGTTATTATCCCTGATACGTCGTGGTTATACTACCTGATATGCTGCATAATGTTATATTTATATATATTACTAATTACACATTATCATTAAGCTGTAGTGTTATTATCCCTGATACGTCGTGTTTATACTACCTGATATGCTGCATAATGTTATATTTATATATATTACTAATTACACATTATCATTAAGCTGTAGTGTTATTATCCCTGATATGTCGTGTTTATACTGCCTGATATGCTGCATAATGTTATATTTATATATATTACTAATTACACTTTATCATTAAGCTGTAGTGTTATTATCCCTGATACGTCGTGTTTATACTACCTGATATGCTGCATAATGTTATATTTAGATATATTACTAATTACACATTATCATTAAGCTGTAGTGTTATTATTCCTGATACGTCGTGTTTATACTACCTAATATGCTGCATAATGTTATATTTATATATATTACTAATTACACATTATCATTAAGCTGTAGTGTTATTATCCCTGATACGTCGTGTTTATACTACGTGATATGCTGCATAATGTTGTATTTATATATATTACTAATTACACATTATCATTAAGCTGTAGTGTTATTATCCCTGATACGTCGTGTTTATACTACCTGATATGCTGCATAATGTTATATTTATATATATTACTAATTACACATTATCATTAAGCTGTAGTGTTATTATCCCTGATACGTCGTGTTTATACTACCTGATATGCTGGCATAATGTTATATTTATATATATTACTAATTACACATTATCATTAAGCTGTAGTGTTATTATCCCTGATACGTCGTGTTTATACTACCTGATATGCTGCATAATGTTATATTTATATATATTACTAATTACACATTATCATTAAGCTGTAGTGTTATTATCCCTGATACGTCGTGTTTATACTACCTGATATGCTGCACAATGTTATATTTATATATATTACTAACTACACATTATCATTAAGCTGTAGTGTTATTATCCGTGATACGTCGTGTTTATACTACCTGATATGCTGCATAATGTTATATTTATATATATTACTAATTACACATTATCATTAAGCTAGTGTTATTATCCCTGATACGTCGTGTTTATACTACCTGATATGCTGCATAATGTTATATTTATATATATTACTAATTACACATTATCATTAAGCTGTAGTGTTATTATCCCTGATACGTCGTGTTTATACTACCTGATATGCTGCATAATGTTATATTTATATATATTACTAATTACACATTATCATTAAGCTGTAGTTTTATTATCCCTGATACGTCGTGTTTATACTACCTGATATGCTGCATAATGTTATATTTATATATATTACTAATTACACATTATCATTAAGCTGTAGTGTTATTATCCCTGATACGTCATGTTTATACTACCTGATATGCTGCATAATGTTATATTTATATATATTACTAATTACACATTATCATTAAGCTGTAGTGTTATTATCCCTGATACGTCGTGTTTATACTACCTGATATGCTGCATAATGTTATATTTTATATATATTACTAATTACACTTTATCATTAAGCTGTATTGTTATTATCCCTGATACGTCGTGTTTATACTACCTGATAGGCTGCATAATGTTATATTTATATATATTACTAATTACACATTATCATTAAGCTGTAGTGTTATTATCCCTGATACGTCGTGTTTATACTACCTGATATGCTGCATAATGTTATATTTATATATATTACTAATTACACTTTATCATTAAGCTGTAGTGTTATTATCCCTGATACGTCGTGTTTATACTACCTGATATGCTGCATAATGTTATATTTATATATATTACTAATTACACATTATCATTATGCTGTAGTGTTATTATCCCTGATACGTCGTGTTTATACTACCTGATATGCTGCATAATGTTATATTTATATATATTACTAATTACACATTATCATTAAGCTGTAGTGTTATTAACCCTGATACGTCGTGTTTATACTACCTGATATGCTGCATAATGTTATATTTATATATATTACTAATTACACATTATCATTAAGCTGTAGTGTTATTATCCGTGATACGTCGTGTTTATACTACCTGATATGCTGCATAATGTTATATTTATATATATTACTAACTACACATTATCATTAAGCTGTAGTGTTATTATCCCTGATACGTCGAGTTTATACTACCTGATATGCTGCATAATGTTATATTTATATATATTACTAATTACACATTATCATTAAGCTGTAGTTTTATTATCCCTGATACGTCGTGTTTATACTACCTGATATGCTGCATAATGTTATATTTATATATATTACTAATTACACATTATCATTAAGCTGTAGTGTTATTATCCCTGATACGTCATGTTTATACTACCTGATATGCTGCATAATGTTATATTTATATATATTACTAATTACACTTTATCATTAAGCTAGTGTTATTATCCCTGATACGTCGTGTTTATACTACCTGATATGCTGCATAATGTTATATTTATATATATTACTAATTACACATTATCATTAAGCTGTAGTGTTATTATCACTGATACGTCGTGTTTATACTACCTGATAGGCTGCATAATGTTATATTTATATATATTACTAATTACACATTATCATTAAGCTGTAGTGTTATTATCCCTGATACGTAGTGTTTATACTACCTGATATGCTGCATAATGTTATATTTATATATATTACTAATTACACATTATCATTAGGCTGTAGTTTTATTATCCCTGATACGTCGTGTTTATACTACCTGATATGCTGCATAATGTTATATTTATATATATTACTAATTACACATTATCATTAAGCTGTAGTGTTATTATCCCTGATACGTCATGTTTATACTACCTGATATGCTGCATAATGTTATATTTATATATATTACTAATTACACATTATCATTAAGCTGTAGTGTTATTATCCCTGATACGTCGTGTTTATACTACCTGATATGCTGCATAATGTTATATTTATATATATTACTAATTACACTTTATCATTAAGCTGTAGTGTTATTATCCCTGATACGTCGTGTTTATACTACCTGATATGCTGCATAATGTTATATTTATATATATTACTAATTACACATTATCATTAAGCTGTAGTGTTATTATCACTGATACGTCGTGTTTATACTACCTGATAGGCTGCATAATGTTATATTTATATATATTACTAATTACACATTATCATTAAGCTGTAGTGTTATTATCCCTGATACGTCGTGTTTATACTACCTGATATGCTGCATAATGTTATATTTATATATATTACTAATTACACTTTATCATTAAGCTGTAGTGTTATTATCCCTGATACGTCGTTTTTATACTACCTGATATGCTGCATAATGTTATATTTATATATATTACTAATTACACATTATCATTAAGCTGTAGTGTTATTATCCCTGATACGTCTTGTTTATACTACCTGATATGCTGCATAATGTTATATTTATATATATTACTAATTACACATTATCATTAAGCTGTAGTGTTATTATCCCTGATACGTCGTGTTTATACTACCTGATATGCTGCATAATGTTATATTTATATATATTACTAATTACACATTATCATTAAGCTGTAGTGTTATTATCCCTGATACGTCGTGTTTATACTACCTGATATGCTGCATAATGTTATATTTATATATATTATTAATTACACATTATCATTAAGCTGTAGTGTTATTATCCCTGATACGTCGTGTTTATACTACCTGATATGCTGCATAATGTTATATTTATATATATTACTAATTACACTTTATCATTAAGCTGTAGTGTTATTATCCCTGATACGTCGTGTTTATACTACCTGATATGCTGCATAATGTTATATTTATATATATATTACTAATTACACATTATCATTATGCTGTAGTGTTATTATCCGTGATACGTCGTGTTTATACTACCTGATATGCTGCATAATGTTATATTTATATATATTACTAATTACACATTATCATTAAGCTGTAGTGTTATTATCCCTGATACGTCGTGTTTATACTACCTGATATGCTGCATAATGTTATATTTATATATATTACTAATTACACATTATCATTAAGCTGTAGTTTTATTATCCCTGATACGTCGTGTTTATACTACCTGATATGCTGCATAATGTTATATTTATATATATTACTAATTACACATTATCATTAAGCTGTAGTTTTATTATCCCTGATACGTCGTGTTTATACTACCTGATATGCTGCATAATGTTATATTTATATATATTACTAACTACATATCATCACTAAGCTGTAGTGTTATTATCACTGATACGTCGTGTTTATACTACCTGATATGCTGCATAATGTTATATTTATATATATTACTAATTACACATTATCATTAAGCTGTAGTGTTATTATCCCTGATACGTCATGTTTATACTACCTGATATGCTGCATAATGTTATATTTATATATATTACTAATTACACATTATCATTAAGCTATAGTGTTATTATCCCTGATACGTCGTGTTTATACTACCTGATATGCTGCATAATGTTATATTTATATATATTACTAATTACACTTTATCATTAAGCTAGTGTTATTATCCCTGATACGTCGTGTTTATACTACCTGATATGCTGCATAATGTTATATTTATATATATTACTAATTACACATTATCATTAAGCTGTAGTTTTATTATCCTGATACGTCGTGTTTATACTACCTGATATGCTGCATAATGTTATATTTATATATATTACTAATTACACATTATCATTAAGCTGTAGTGTTATTATCCCTGATACGTCATGTTTATACTACCTGATATGCTGCATAATGTTATATTTATATATATTACTAATTACACATTATCATTAAGCTGTAGTGTTATTATCCCTGATACGTCGTGTTTATACTACCTGATATGCTGCATAATGTTATATTTATATATATTACTAATTACACTTTATCATTAAGCTAGTGTTATTATCCCTGATACGTCGTGTTTATACTACCTGATATGCTGCATAATGTTATATTTATATATATTACTAATTACACATTATCATTAAGCTGTAGTGTTATTATCCCTGATACGTCGTGTTTATACTACCTGATATGCTGCATAATGTTATATTTATATATATTACTAATTACACTTTATCATTAAGCTGTAGTGTTATTATCCCTGATACGTCGTGTTTATACTACCTGATATGCTGCATAATGTTATATTTATATATATTACTAATTATACATTATCATTAAGCTGTAGTGTTATTATCACTGATACGTCGTGTTTATACTACCTGATAGGCTGCATAATGTTATATTTATATATATTACTAATTACACATTATCATTAAGCTGTAGTGTTATTATCCCTGATACGTCTTGTTTATACTACCTGATATGCTGCATAATGTTATATTTATATATATTACTAATTACACATTATCATTAAGCTGTAGTGTTATTATCCCTGATACGTCGTGTTTATACTACCTGATATGCTGCATAATGTTATATTTATATATATTACTAATTACACATTATCATTAAGCTGTAGTGTTATTATCCCTGATACGTCGTGTTTATACTACCTGATATGCTGCATAATGTTATATTTATATATATTACTAATTACACATTATCATTAAGCTGTAGTGTTATTATCCCTGATACGTCGTGTTTATACTACCTGATATGCTGCATAATGTTATATTTATATATATTACTAATTACACTTTATCATTAAGCTGTAGTGTTATTATCCCTGATACGTCTTGTTTATACTACCTGATATGCTGCATAATGTTATATTTATATATATTACTAATTACACATTATCATTATGCTGTAGTGTTATTATCCGTGATACGTCGTGTTTATACTACCTGATATGCTGCATAATGTTATATTTATATATATTACTAATTACACATTATCATTAAGCTGTAGTGTTATTATCCCTGATACGTCGTGTTTATACTACCTGATATGCTGCATAATGTTATATTTATATATATTACTAATTACACATTATCATTAAGCTGTAGTTTTATTATCCCTGATACGTCGTGTTAATACTACCTGATATGCTGCATAATGTTATATTTATATATATTACTAATTACACATTATCATTAAGCTGTAGTTTTATTATCCCTGATACGTCGTGTTTATACTACCTGATATGCTGCATAATGTTATATTTATATATATTACTAACTACATATTATCACTAAGCTGTAGTGTTGTTATCACTGATACGTCGTGTTTATACTACCTGATATGCTGCATAATGTTATATTTATATATATTACTAATTACACATTATCATTAAGCTGTAGTGTTATTATCCCTGATACGTCATGTTTATACTACCTGATATGCTGCATAATGTTATATTTATATATATTACTAATTACACATTATCATTAAGCTGTAGTGTTATTATCCCTGATACGTCGTGTTTATACTACCTGATATGCTGCATAATGTTATATTTATATATATTACTAATTACACTTTATCATTAAGCTAGTGTTATTATCCCTGATACGTCGTGTTTATATTACCTGATATGCTGCATAATGTTATATTTATATATATTACTAATTACACATTCTCATTAAGCTGTAGTGTTATTATCACTGATACGTCGTGTTTATACTACCTGATTGGCTGCATAATGTTATATTTATATATATTACTAATTACACTTTATCATTAAGCTGTAGTGTTATTATCCCTGATACGTCGTGTTTATACTACCTGATATGCTGCATAATGTTATATTTATATATATTACTAATTACACATTATCATTAAGCTGTAGTGTTATTATCCCTGATACGTCGTGTTTATACTACCTGATATGCTGCATAATGTTATATTTATATATATTACTAATTACACATTATCATTAAGCTGTAGTGTTATTATCACTGATACGTCGTGTTTTTACTACCTGATAGGCTGCATAATGTTATATTTATATATATTACTAATTACACATTATCATTAAGCTGTAGTGTTATTATCCCTGATACGTCGTGTTTATACTACCTGATATGCTGCATAATGTTATATTTATATATATTACTAATTACACTTGATCATTAAGCTGTAGTGTTATTATCCCTGATACGTCGTTTTTATACTACCTGATATGCTGCATAATGTTATATTTATTACTAATTACACATTATCATTAAGCTGTAGTGTTATTATCCCTGATACGTCTTGTTTATACTACCTGATATGCTGCATAATGTTATATTTATATATATTACTTATTACACATTATCATTAAGCTGTAGTGTTATTATCCCTGATACGTCGTGTTTATACTACCTGATATGCTGCATAATGTTATATTTATATATATTACTAATTACACATTATCATTAATCTGTAGTGTTATTATCCCTGATACGTCGTGTTTATACTACCTGATATGCTGCATAATGTTATATTTATATATATTACTAATTACACATTATCATTAAGCTGTAGTGTTATTATCCCTGATACGTCATGTTTATACTACCTGATATGCTGCATAATGTTATATTTATATATATATTACTAAATACACTTTATCATTAAGCTGTAGTGTTATTATCCCTGATACGTCGTGTTTATACTACCTGATATGCTGCATAATGTTATATGTGTATATATTACTAATTACACATTATCATTAAGCTGTAGTGTTATTATCCTTGATACGTCGTGTTTATACTACCTGATATGCTGCATAATGTTATATTTATATATATTACTAATTACACATTATCATTAAGCTGTAGTGTTATTATCCCTGATACGTCGTGTTTATACTACCTGATATGCTGCATAATGTTATATGTGTATATATTACTAATTACACATTATCATTAAGCTGTTGTGTTATTATCCTTGATACGTCGTGTTTATACTACCTGATATGCTGCATAATGTTATATTTATATATATTACTAATTACACATTATCATTAAGCTGTAGTGTTATTATCCCTGATACGTCGTGTTTATACTACCTGATATGCTGCATAATGTTATATGTGTATATATTACTATTTACACATTATCATTAAGCTGTAGTGTTATTATCCCTGATATGTCGTGTTTATACTACCTGATATGCTGCATAATGTTATATTTATATATATTACTAATTACACATTATCATTAAGCTGTAGTGTTATTATCCCTGATACGTCGTGTTTATACTACCTGATATGCTGCATAATGTTATATGTGTATATATTACTAATTACACATTATCATTAAGCTGTAGTGTTATTATCCCTGATACGTCGTGTTTATACTACCTGATATGCTGCATAATGTTATATTTATAGATATTACTAATTACACATTATCATTAAGCTGTAGTGTTATTATCCCTGATACGTCGTGTTTATACTACCTGATATGCTGCATAATGTTATATTTATATATATTACTAATTACACTTTATCATTAAGCTGTAGTGTTATTATCCCTGATACGTCGTGTTTATACTACCTGATATGCTGCATTATGTTATATTTATATATATTACTAATTACACATTATCATTAAGCTGTAGTGTTATTATCCCTGATACGTCGTGTTTATACTACCTGATATGCTGCATAATGTTATATTTATATATATTACTAATTACACTTTATCATTAAGCTGTAGTGTTATTATCCCTGATACGTCTTGTTTATACTACCTGATATGCTGCATAATGTTATATTTATATATATTACTTATTACACATTATCATTAAGCTGTAGTGTTATTATCCCTGATACGTCGTGTTTATACTACCTGATATGCTGCATAATGTTATATTTATATATATTACTAATTACACATTATCATTAATCTGTAGTGTTATTATCCCTGATACGTCGTGTTTATACTACCTGATATGCTGCATAATGTTATATTTATATATATTACTAATTACACATTATCATTAAGCTGTAGTGTTATTATCCCTGATACGTCATGTTTATACTACCTGATATGCTGCATAATGTTATATTTATATATATATTACTAAATACACTTTATCATTAAGCTGTAGTGTTATTATCCCTGATACGTCGTGTTTATACTACCTGATATGCTGCATAATGTTATATGTGTATATATTACTAATTACACATTATCATTAAGCTGTAGTATTATTATCCTTGATACGTCGTGTTTATACTACCTGATATGCTGCATAATGTTATATTTATATATATTACTAATTACACATTATCATTAAGCTGTAGTGTTATTATCCCTGATACGTCGTGGTTATACTACCTGATATGCTGCATAATGTTATATGTGTATATATTACTAATTACACATTATCATTAAGCTGTAGTGTTATTATCCTTGATACGTCGTGTTTATACTACCTGATATGCTGCATAATGTTATATTTATATATATTACTAATTACACATTATCATTAAGCTGTAGTGTTATTATCCCTGATACGTCGTGTTTATACTACCTGATATGCTGCATAATGTTATATGTGTATATATTACTATTTACACATTATCATTAAGCTGTAGTGTTATTATCCCTGATATGTCGTGTTTATACTACCTGATATGCTGCATAATGTTATATTTATATATATTACTAATTACACATTATCATTAAGCTGTAGTGTTATTATCCCTGATACGTCGTGTTTATACTACCTGATATGCTGCATAATGTTATATGTGTATATATTACTAATTACACATTATCATTAAGCTGTAGTGTTATTATCCCTGATACGTCGTGTTTATACTACCTGATATGCTGCATAATGTTATATTTATAGATATTACTAATAACACATTATCATTAAGCTGTAGTGTTATTATCCCTGATACGTCGTGTTTATACTACCTGATATGCTGCATAATGTTATATTTATATATATTACTAATTACACTTTATCATTAAGCTGTAGTGTTATTATCCCTGATACGTCGTGTTTATACTACCTGATATGCTGCATTATGTTATATTTATATATATATTACTAAATACACTTTATCATTAAGCTGTAGTGTTATTATCCCTGATACGTCGTGTTTATACTACCTGATATGCTGCATAATGTTATATTTATAGATATTACTAATAACACATTATCATTAAGCTGTAGTGTTATTATCCCTGATACGTCGTGTTTATACTACCTGATATGCTGCATAATGTTATATTTATATATATTACTAATTACACTTTATCATTAAGCTGTAGTGTTATTATCCCTGATACGTCGTGTTTATACTACCTGATATGCTGCATTATGTTATATTTATATATATTACTAATTACACATTATCATTAGGCTGTAGTGTTATTATCCCTGATACGTCGTGTTTATACTACCTGATATGCTGCATAATGTTATATTTATATATATTACTAATTACACTTTATCATTAAGCTGTAGTGTTATTATTACTGATACGTCGTGTTTATACTACCTGATATGCTGCATAATGTTATATTGATATATATTACTAATTACATATTATCATTAAGCTGTAGTGTTATTATCCCTGATACGTCTTGTTTATACTACCTGATGTGCTGCATAATGTTATATTTATATATATTACTTATTACATATTATCATTAAGCTGTAGTGTTATTATCCCTGATACGTCGTGTTTATACTACCTGATAGGCTGCATAATGTTATATTTATATATATTACTAATTACACTTTATCATTAAGCTGTAGTGTTATTATCCCTGATACGTCTTGTTTATACTACCTGATGTGCTGCATAATGTTATATTTATATATATTACTAATTACACTTTATCATTAAGCTGTAGTATTATTATCCCTGATACGTCGTTTTAATACTACCTGATGTGCTGCATAATGTCAATGACACAGATGGACTATAGCTCGCTAAATGTACTATTATACGGTTACGGAATTGCACCACGTTTGACATATTTCCCATCAGTATGGTCAAAACTATTTAATCACGTGACTGCAGCTAGGCCAATGCAAAACGCTTATATTGTATCAATCATGAACGCTCGGCCAATCCCGTCATTATTCGGGATCCCGCCTCGTATTACGTGTATCACGACGCTTTGGTATGTTCAATATCTTGACATTTGTATCGCCGGTAGGCAACGGCACAGAAAATAGTGCACTGTTGCTATGTAAACAATATGGCCGATTGACACAAGTGTTGATGTATAAATTGCGTTGAATGTTCGTTTTTTACAATGCATATGAATGTTTTATCAATGCTTTCATGTAAATAAACTATAGATGGAGCAATCGGCTGAATGGCATTGCAAAATGTGGATAACTTTGATTTCGAATGCGAAATTGTTTTGGCGGGAATCTGAGGTGAGATGACGTAACCATTATAGAAACCTCTCATTTACATTCGAGTAATGCTGTGAAGCAGTGTAAGAGATGTTTCGAATGATATTGTATGATATGTGATACTATGATATACGCAGTAGGAACGCGAGTCATTTTGCGTAGGAATATCTATTAAACACGGTCACGTGATAAAATCGATAACAAAAATGACATTATCGGCGATATTGACACTGGTCAGATTTATAAACCTCTTGTCTGTAAACTGTGATTATGACAAAACACAATCGCGATCGTTATTAAAGTAATAATATTTACAAAGTACATTGCTCGAACAGTATTGTTGTATAATTCCCACTAATAGTTAAGGTATTTTTCAAAGGGATGAATTTAGGCTGTTTTACGGTTTAATTTACCGATAATGCCATTTTAGAAGCGAGAATAAAAACAAATACCCGTAGATAAATCTTTTCTATGTCCATATGTAAAATTTCAATAAAATCTGAGAGAAATACTCTTTTCCCCGAAAATTAACTAACATGACCTACCGACTCAAGGACGGCAACATTCATATACATTTACAGACGCGACCGGGTACACAAGAAATAATTCCATTATTTCAATACATGTATTTAAAATGTATGTGTTCATGCATTCCAGACTAAAGGACACGGTATGATAAGGGGGTATTTTGACCCCCAATATGTTCAAAATGCAAAAAATAATATTTACAAATAATCTGTCGTGCATGTTGATGTAAATTGATCATATTCTATCTCAAAAATATAAGAATGAAGAGGGTCTCAAAAAATGGCATTTTTTGTAATTTTGTTATATTTTATAGATTTTGGACCTTTCTGTGCAAGATTTTGATTCTAAAAATATAGAGCGCACCTCCGAGCACAAACAGTTATTTGGCCGATGATGCATCCCTATCAAGTACATGTTTCAACAAACAATCAGCTGTGCTCGATGGTGCGCTCTGTATTTACAAGACCAAAAACTGATTGAAAACTGCTGAAAATGAACAAAAATGTCCTATTTTGAAATAAAAAGCCATGTTTGTGAGGATCTTCAACTCATTTAGAGTATTCAAACGTACTTGTTCAAAACTTGTGCATTAAACTGTCAATATCGGGGGCCAATTTTGCCAGTTATCATACCTAGTCCTTTCTGATCTTATACATCCTTTGGGTTTATGCCAGAATGCTCAAGTTAGGTTTTAACAAATAAAATTGCAACGGAGCGTCGGGAAACGAAATCAGGATAGCGAAAATACACGTTGTAGTGTTAATTTTCTGAATCAGAATAAATAGAGAAAAAAGTAATGTTTAATAGCGAGAATGGATTTGTGTTCATGAATGTGAAGTCAAAAAAAAATCAAAATTAAAAGTCAATTGCTAAAATATAAAGGCTCGGCGTTCCAAATTATTGTTCACGCGGAATATAAAATCGTGCGCAAATTATGAAATCATATTTTAAAGATATATTGATTTCAACATTGTTCAGGGACACCATAACGCTAGTATCCCTCCAACCCCGCCCCTCACCCCGCCCCCTCCACACCGTATTCGCACTGTATTCATTAAGTTGTATATAGCTGAGAATGTGCAGTTTTAATCAAATTCAATTTATGTCATCATTTTAGAAGGATAAAAACAAAAGGATGTACGCGTAGATACAGCAGTCCTCTTTATATATGTACAATATCAATAAAATCGGAGACAAGTACTTTTTTCCCCGAAAATGAACTAACATGACTCAAAGACGATACACTTCATATACATTTACAGACGCGACGGGTACATAAGACATTCCAGAATAAATTTTTGATATATATACCCTTCAGGTTTATGCTAGAGTATTCATTTTATTTTTTAACAACCAAAACAAAATAACAACACAATAACAAACGAAGTCGGGATTGTGAACATATACGTTGCAGTGTTAATTTTCGGAATCAGAGAAAAAGAACGACAAAGTAAAATAAGTTTAACAGTCAGAATTATATTCTTTTAGCTGTTCATTTACAACGGAGGGAGCGACTCGAGTTTTAAAGAAAGCAAGGAAAAAAGGGCCAATAATTGATCCTTCACACATGTACAAAAAACGCATAATACTACATAACAGCTAGTGTTGTCCCTAATAGTGCATGCCTTATAAACTTTAGTCCTGTAGAAGACTATTACATGACAGAAAATGTTCAAAAAAAACTTGATATAAGTTGAATTTTACACAAATTTTGCACTAGCTTTAACATATCTATTTACTAGCAATACCTGCACAAATGCCTGTCTGTGACACATCAGAACACACTCACACCTGACTGGACTGAGCACCTAGTTAAATATTTAATAAAAGGTGGAAAGAAAGTCAAATTACTTATATAATTTCTTAAGATAGTGAACATATAAGGTGTATTGTTCTGTACACATTTTAGAACATTTTTCTAATGTATGTTTATGGTTTTGTAGTCAAAACATTTTGTCTTTCATTTTTTATTCAACGTAGAGTAACCCTTCATAAGGAAGGGTATATATCAAAAGTTTAAACAAGATTATTATGGTTTATATGTATCATACATGTTTTATAGTACATGTATATCCTTTACTTAGTCCTTGGCGAAACGAAAACCAAGGAGTCTAAAGGATTAGTTGTAACATTAAATTAATGTAATAATTATATATATGTCACCATTTATCTAAACAGATTTGTCTTTGAGCATTCTTTTAAAGAATGGTTATTATAAATATATTCAACTTATATCCGGGGGGTATTGATTGAGGAGTTCCAAGTTTATTGTGTATATTTATATATTTTATTTATTACCTCCAACATGTACTGGTGGTTATTGGTAAGTACCATGGTAATTACAGTCAAATACCGTAGCATCATTTACTAACCCAAAGTGTTGATTACAGTCCAGTCCAGTAGCGAGGTTCCATACAATTGGTACCATTACATATTTTCCTCACAGATGCACTTGATCTTAGGAATTAAGTATAAAAATATAATAGAAAACAATGCAGATTATCAATTAATATTATATGATATAATAACTACAGATAATATTTTACATGGTCCACATACCATTCATTAACAGAATTGTTTACAGAGTTGAACTATTCATATACTCCAGTTGGTGCTGTACCACAGGCCTAAACCAAACATGTGCTCTTACAGTCGTTATCTAGAAGTCTAGTACTGACAAAGTAGATAATTATATTATATGGTAAATTGTAATAATATACCTTATTATAATACTTTAATTTATTACAGGACAACTCCACCAGAGTTGTTATGCCAGTAGTCATACATTAGATATATATTATATTATAGGATAACTAATCAAAATAGTACATGTACTGTGTAGCGATTTACAGCCAACACTATACTGCAGAATAAGCAGCAAGAAGCTATTATAGTCCTAAGATAGTTAATACTGTTTCTGTACCACTAAGTACCACTGTCTAATTAAGCTATACTGTATTGCAGGCTAATTAAACATGAACTCATAAACAAGCTGCTACTGCATCATTGGCTGAACAAACAGACATTCGTGTGATCTTAGTAGTGTTGACCGACATGCCAATAACACCATTGCTAGATATATAATGTAAGATCGTAAACCGTTAATACCGTATCACCTGGTTCTTGTATCGCGGCGCAAAAAATAGTGGTTTGGGGTCGTATAGCATGCTTATCATATAACATAGTATACACCTGCACAAACATCATGTTAAAAGAAAAGCAATTGAATGTTAGAGATGCCAGATCATGTTATCAGGAAAATGTATACTATCTTTTCACTTTATGTATTAATTGATATATAATATATATATTTTTTTATTATAATATTAAATACTTTCTGATACTGGTAGTTTTCTAGGACCTCGATCTGCTACAACAATTACCAAATGTTGTAACCATAGCTGGTCAATAATTTTACTTTAATGCGAGGAGTATTGTTAAATATATCTGTCTCAAAAATTTATATTTTATAGTTTTATAACGATGGTTATATTGATAAAGTATATTGTGACTATCGCATTAGCATTAACTTTTTGTCAAAAACGAGATAAAAACAGGTACGACAGTTTTGAGTACGAAGTTATAACAGTAATTTGAGTTTTTCACAGTCGTACGGCTAACACATTTTGTGGGCATTATCTGTATTACATAATTAATGTACTTCCTGTTACGTGTAATCTCGTATAAATACTCGTTCGTATGCTAAGGTTCTGAAACAATAGTTTTTAAAACGATAGTTTGCAAGCGTGATTCCAATAGTTTGTTTTCGTCTGAATTACATAAACGCTTTCGTAATTACTAGTATACTGAATATCGAATGTATCTTTAGCAAGCGTTTATTGGATCTATATTTGCCTAGTCTTGATCATCTTCAACGCACAGTTTTGAAATATGCAAGCGCCGAAAACGATCAAGACTAAACATCGCAACTGCTCGAATGTTCTATTTTTAAATTGTGGGAAAAAACGAACCAGTGATACGTACAGAGCGGGATACAATGTACATTATTGACTAGCTATAACGTTTACGGAACAGTTGTATTAAAGAGAGACAGTTCAAATACAGTACAGTACATAATCTGATTAATGTCTAGGAGATCGTTGAAATAGTTGACGCCTTTGCACTGTTTTGGGCACTAGTGGCTTTGAAAGATCCGTTTTTAAATCAATGTTAACTTTACGGCCGTCTTCAAGCATTGCGAACATACGTCTCTCATCTGACCATGCATTTTTCACATTGCTGACCGTGCTAGTCTGCTCTAGTAGCTTAGCGTTTTTAAGAGTCAGATCCTCTCTAATAACTGCGGCGTTACCTTTTAGTTTCCTGCGTTGCCTGATAACTTGCTGTTTAAGCATTCTTGAGGTAAACTTGCAAATTATTGGCCGATTACTCGCTTCTTGAAAAGCCCCAAGTCTGTGGGCTCTATCTATGTCGCGGGCCAAAACGTCGACTTGCAGCTGATTGCTGAGTAGAGATATCACCTCCTGCGTAGTTTCCTGTGCAGTTTCTCTCACGTTGGTGTCCTTTATTCCGTAAATGCGGATACTATTTCGTCTGGTGTATTGTTCTAAGTCATTAATCTGACCTTCTCGCACCTTTAACTCGTATGTAGTTTCATTTAAACGACTATGTAGCTCCTTGTTTTCCTCAGAGATCGTCGTGTTACGTTCTTTTGCCGCCTCGACAGCTGTTTCCATATCTGAGACTGAGTTTCTTAAAACGTTTACATTTTTTTCAAGCTCCGATACGGTTGTTTGCAGCACACTTACTTTAGAGTAAACAGTTGCTATCTCCGACTTCATTTGTTTTCGATGTTCATCTTTCAGTGTGTCTAGCTTTTTGGTAAGACATTCCTATGTTAATATAGAACGTTGGACCGATTTTTGTTTATCATCTACCTTATCGGTTTGTTTACTACTTCCGTCACTCTGTGAAACAACAGACTCGTCAAAGTCGTTCGAATCTTTCGAATCCCCGCCGGTTGCGCTCTCAATCGTTTTTTTGTTACGTTATTTTTTGTCTGGCTTGGGCGTTTTTTCTGGTTTTGGAGCCATGGTGTATTAGAGTTTTTTTTATATATATATACCACAATATTGCAACTTACTTGCTGTAGGGTCCGTAATTAATCCCTTTTAAATCAGTACTTTATCTATTAAATTATATAGACACTACACTGCACTTACGTTGTTTACGTTTTATGTCATGAAGCGCATGCTTTTCTCATGCCCATTGTTGTGTACACTTTCAAGCCCTTTTTCCTTAATTAAACCTTAATCCTTCATCACATATATCATCTATAAGCCACCAAAAGTTATAAATCTATCACTTGTGTAAAAAAATTATTTCCCAAAAAGTTCCAAAGCTTTTTAAAAGGCCTTTTTCCTCTCCCGATAAGTTAACACGTCACCGCGCTTTAACGACCTTGACCTATCCTCAGCCAAGCTTGAAACATATGTCAAAATTAAAAAAAGATTTGAGATTGAAAAATATTTAAATTGCGTTGCAAATATAAATCGCCGTAAAGCATTAACTAGATTTAGATGTTCTGCACAGAAACTTGCAATTGAAGAAGGTCGATTTCGAAATATTGAACGAAATATGCGGTTATGTACAAAATGTAATATGAATGTTGTAGAAAACGAGTATCATTATTTAATGGTATGTCCTAAATACTGAAATATCCGTAATGATCGTTTCCAAATTACTATTGTTCTTGACCAACTATTCAAAAATGTGTGTCACTTATGAACACACAAGCAACTGGACTGTTAATACGATTAAAAAATATATATATCTAGGCAACGAACTTAAAAATAGTGATAATTACTGTTTCTACTTGCATATAATTTGCATGTAATATAATACTTGATTGATAATTCAAAAACATATAACTTGCATCTTATATAAGGCTCGACCCTCCTCGCCAAATATGATATCTGAGAACTATGTTATTATCATATATTCTATAAATGATTTAGGATGTTAATTTGTTTTCTTATAAATACTTACATGTTGGCTTTTACTTACATGTTGGCTCCGTTATATCCATTCAACCAAAAGAGAATTAGACTTAATCCTTGACTAATTATCACAACAATATTGATAACATAAGTGGTAAGGTGCAAACATATTCGTGACAGAATAAACAAAACAAACAAACAACAAAAACATAATTTTGCACACTAGTTTCATATAAATTGTATTATTGAGTAATTTGAAATATTAAATAATTGAATAAATATGTGGAAATCAACTGAACTTAAACTTACGCAAATTAAATTAAATTAAATATTAAATTAAAATGACAATTTTTTTTTTGTTCTCATTATCACAAAAGCAATAACATAAATAATTAATTGATAATAGTTTTCATTCGAGGATAAACCTAGTTTTGATTAAACAATAAATCATTACGAGAATCAAATGCTTCTTTTATAAATCAAAATAAATTAAATTGAATCGAATTGGGGTTTTAAGGCGCACCAACACATGACAAGGTTATATGGCGCCTAACAGGCATTAACATGCCAGGCTCATCTTCCATGTACACCGAGATAAAATATGGTAAATGGGCCTAAAACCTTCTCACCCTGAACTGCAGAGTTGCTGCAAAATCTATCGTAGAAACTCCATTTACGCCGGAGCCACGTTATTGTTTTTCTGCCGCTGCTCATTTGAAGCGAGCGAGACAGCACCTGAAACAATGCAGGGATCATGATGAAGACCTTTAATGAACATGAAAAAAAAAAGATAAAATGAACATGAATTTGGGGGGATTCTACCCTCTGCCTACCCCTCCAAAGGGATCTGCAGTGGCCCTATTCTTTGCCCCATGACCAAACGGGGCCCCCGAAAACCACACGGGCCAGATAAATTAAACAACTCTTTCTTATTACGTGTTTTCATTAGCTCTATGAATTTTATAACACTTGGACGTTTATAATAGTACTTTTTAATGTATTTTCTTCTTATATTATCATATACAGGACAACTAAAAACAAAATGTTATTCATCTTCGATGTCATTAGAATTACAAAAGGTACAATAACGTTGGTTTCTTTCTAATCTGTTCTGTGCGTAGCGCCCAGTTTCAATTCGCAGTGAATGCGACGATAGTCTTAGTTTTGAAAAAAAAATCGCAACTTATATGGCAAAATATCGAGATATGGTTCATATTCAAAAATAACTTTAAAATGTAAATACATTGACAAAACTCTATTATTAACAACATCGCTGTTCCACTTTTGAACTTAACAATCGCTTGTAGAAGTCTTAACATTTAAAATGTATTTACAAAATTTTAAGTGAATCCTTTCAATTTCTTTCGACTGAGAAAACACCCAAGCTTCACAACCATAATTCAAAATGGATCCAACAAAGGAGTCGAATAATTGACACATTGTCTTCGGTTTAAAATTAAACTTCTTAGTATTAGCAATTAATAATGTAAAGCACAATCTTGATAATGGAAATAACATGTGATAAAATGCCTGTGATAGAACGTAATAATTATAACTGTTTCACTGAAATATATATACTCATTCTCTAAATGAAGTATGTATGTTTGTTTGTACTCTTCTCTGAAATACTGTGTATTGTATTCCGCCTTGTTTAGGCAATAAACATGTTAATGTTATGCCAAATAAAAATATTGAATTAAATTGAATATCATACACATGAAAGCGAGAAAAAATACAGGGAGCTATATAGTATGTCTCGTAATTAGAGGTTATTAACTGGCGTAGGTGTGCCTCTTTGTGATATTGGCCCGAGATAGCCATATGGCTATCAAGGGCCAATGTCACAAAGAGCCACACCTGCCCCAGTTAATGACCCGTTTATTACTTGTGTAACCAAAACAATATCATTTTGGATAGATAGAAAAATCTAAAACATTTTATCTGCTTGTGTATGTTTTGCTTAAAGGCTCAACTGCCGTATAAAAGCCACTAGATGGAGCTGGAGCAGGTTTTTCATTTAAGTTTATACATGGATACATCAGGGAGACCTTTTTCAAATATTGAAAATTAAACCTCATAAAAAATCAATATTTGGCACAGAAGTAAACGGATATTAAACAAGTGTATTGGTAAAAAAATATTTGTGAAAAAGTATTTCTGATTCCTAGTTTCAATTTGTTTTAAACCCAACTGACAGAAATTTGAAAATATAGGGGAGGAGCATGTGGGGTTATGAACTGAGAAGTGTACACAACTACACGTGGTTATGTTTACAGCAGACGACAGACAATCAGTGTTATGGCTTAGAGATAAGCAGAAGTTATAATTGTGTGTGAACCTCTGTAGCGGCTCAGTGATGTATGTTCCTTAGTCATAACTATATACAATGTAATTCCTTACCTTATTATCTCCATCAACACTTCCTAAACAATAATTTGTACAGTTATGCTTTATTTTGTATGTTTATTCCCAACAGAATGTCATCCTAACATACATGTCCACATTAAATGCATATCGTGTGTACTGCAGTATATATAAACTGTTTCTCCAGACCAACTATAATTGGCAATTTATTTTCATTTAGCACTGATAACTTGAAATATTTGCTGTCGTTTAAAGTTATGTTTAGTCATTAGATTACATTTGCAAAAGTTCATAGCAATTCTTTTTTATATTATACACAGTGCAGTAGATATTAGAGATGAAAATAAAAGGGTAAAACATGAATTTGTAATACTACAAAAATTGTCACAGTTCCAATAAAATAAGCAGAAATTATATACTAGTAGTTTGGAGTCATTAGATTGAAAAAATTAACTCCTAACTGATTTGTAGGTACATTTTTTTCTCGTCTGCACACTACATCCAGTGGGAGTTGTTTACATATGTGTTATTTGTAGAGTCATTCACTGCAACTGACGGGCCTATATAGCAGGTGTAATTGATAAGACACACCTCCAATTTCTCACTGCTAGGGTAGGGAATGTTGACCCTTTAAATGTAACTATTTTTTTTATATTCATTTCTGTCATTGATTTACAAGAATAAAATAAATGTATGACGTTAATATACCTCAATCATAGGATGTACCATTTGAAATACCTTGTTCCCAAGCCACCAATTTAGCCCCTGAATTAAAATTACGCTGAACGCTTGTATGAAAATAGAGTTTAATAACCAGTGTTTTTGAGATACGGGAAATATCTCCCGAGGTAGAGAAATGGCGAGGTAGAGAAATGGCTCCGATATAAGAACGAGTGCTCACTCGTTCTTATATCGGAGCCATTGCTCACTCGTTCTTATATCGGGGCCATTTCTCTACCGATGGCGATATTTTCAGTATCTCAAAAACACTGGTTATTAACTATATATTACATAATTTAAAATGATATTTTATTTAAGAAATATATGTAACTGTGTTTTATCGGCGAATAAAATACAGTTAGGAGTTCACATGCATAGTAATTAAATCACGAGTGCGTTAGCACGAGTGATTTAATTACTCGCTTCCGAACGACTAAATGTATTTTATTCTCCGATAAAATACAGGTACGTATTTATTATTTCGATCTAACACAAAAATAACCTCATTGTTTACGCTATTGTTGGGGCACTACATCTCGTCAAGGTAACAGGCTGCTATGTTTACAGCTGTTCCATTGGGCGCCCCATATGCAAATTTCTGCGTTTCAATACACTAGTTGTCACGTGACAAACAATTATGTCATTTTGCTTACGTCATATAGCTTGCGCTGTATGACGTCAAAAGTTCTCAGCTTGTTCAAGATGCTTATTAATATTATATGTACTGATGCATATGATGGGTTTATATCGGGGTGTGCGCACGGATTGGTAGCATGGCAAGTTTGATGTTATTAACATTTCATTAAAATTACTGTTTAGTTTTGTCTTCGGACGTATTAATTACCAAGTGACGTCATGCAACGCGGCGCTGCCAACGGATGAAATTTATTGAACAGCTGTATTTTATCGTAGAATAATATACAGCTGTCTCTCTTCTCTGTGTATATGAAAGACTGCGGAGGTCGTGTTAGAATAGTGATTTATATACAACATTACGTACGTCAGTAGTGATTTATATACAACCCCATATACTTCAATAATGATTTATATACAACCACACTCACTTCAATAGTGATGTATATACAAAAATACATACGTCAAAATTGATATTTATATATATACAACCACATGCACTGCAATAGTGATTGATCTACAACCCAATGTACTTCAATAATGATTCATCTACAGCAAAAAGCACTTCATTAGTGATTTATATATGTCACGGTTCATGGATATCTAACAGGTAGATTGACGTTGCATTGTCCGGCCGGTTAGCTCAGTCGGTAGAGCATCGGAACGGTAGTAGGGTTCGAGCCCCCCGTCTGGCTGCACATTTCACTAGCCCTGTGACATTTGGCGCCCAACGTGAGGCCGTCACTGGGTAAACTTCCAGAAACATTCACACGATTCTCTGTACCCATGGAAATTCGAGGACGAATTTCAGTCTGTAGGGGGAGTATGTCACGGTTCATGGATATCTAACCGTTAGATTGGTGCTACATTGTCCGGTCTGTTAGCTCAGTCGGTAGAGCATCGGAACGTAGTCCGAAGGTCCCGGGTTTGAGCCCCGGTATGGCTGCACATTTTTCTAGCCCTGTGACATATACAACAATATGTACGTCAACATTTATCTGTATACAACCACATGTACTTCAATAGTGATTTATATACAACTACATACACTTCAATAATGAGTGATCTATAACCCAATATACTTCAATAGTGATTTATATACAGCAATACATATGTTAATATTGATTTGTATACCACCACATGCACTTCATTAGTGATTGATCTACAACCCAATATACGTTAATAGTGATCAAACTACAACAATATGCACTTCACTAATGATTTATATACAACAATACGTACTTCTATAGTGATTTATATACAACCACATATACTTCAATAATGATTTATATAAAAACATATGTACATCAAAAGTGATTGATCTACAAAAATATGCACTTCAATAGTGATTTATCAACGAGAGTTTGATATGCATTTTAATATGGATTTTTCAACGACAGCCATCTTCACCATAATTGTGATATATTTACAACCATATGCTCTTCAATAGTGATTTTATCAACGACAAACATCACATTTCAACTGTGATCCATCTATGACAACCACAGAACCTAATGCCCATTAATAGTAATTTACAACCCATCTATGACACCAGCAGAACCCTGTGTACTGTTATACTAATATACAAACCATCTATGACAACCGCAGAACCCTGTGTACTGAAAGAGTAATTTACAACCCATCTATGACAACCGCAGAACACTGTGTACTATAATACTAATTTACAACCCATCTATGACAACCGCAGTACCCTGTGTACTGTAATAGTAATTTACAACCCATCTATGACAACCGCAGAACCCTATGTACTGTAATAGTAATATACAACCCATCTATGACAACCGCAGAACCCTGTGTACTTTAATAGTAATTTACAACCCATCTATGACAACTGCAGAACCCTGTGTACTGTAGTACTAATATACAACACATCTATGACAACTGCAGAATCCTGTGTACTGTAATAGTAATTTACAACCCATCTATGACAACCGCAGAACCCTATGTACTGTAATAGTAATATACAACCCATCTATGACAACCGCAGAACCCTGTGTACTGTAATAGTAATTACAACACATCTATGACAACCGCAGAACCCTGTGTAATGTAATAGCAATTTACAACCCATATATGACAACCACAGATCCCTGTGTACTGTAATAGCAATTTACAACCCATATATTTCAACCGCAGATCCCTGTGTACTGTAATAGTAATTTACAACACATCTAAGACAACCGCAGAACCCTGTGTACTGTAATAGTAATTTACAACCCATCTATGACAACCACAGAACCCTGTGTACTGTAATAGTAATATACAACCCATCTATGACAACCGCTGAACTCTGTGTACTGTAATAGCAATTTACCACACATCTATGACAACCGCAGAACCCTGTGTACTGTAATAGTAATTTACAACACATCTATGACAACCGCAGAACCCTGTGTACTGTAATAGTAATTTACAACACATCTATGACAACCACAGAACCCTGTGTACTGTAATAGTAATATACAACCCATCTATGACAACCGCAGAACCCTGTGTACTGTAATAGTAATTTACAACACATCTATGACAACCGCAGAACCCTTTGTACTGTAATAGTAATATACAACCCATCTATGACAACCGCAGAACCCTGTGTACTGTAATAGTAATTTACAACCTATCTATGACAACCGCAGTACCCTTTGTACTGTAATAGTAATTTACAACACCTCTATGACAACTGCAGAACCCTGTGTACTGTAATAGTAATATACAACCCATCTATGACAACCGCAGAACCCTGTGTACTGTAATAGTAATATACAACCCATCTATGACAACCGCAGTACCCTGTGTACTGTAATAGTAATATACAACACATCTATGACAACTGCAGAACCCTGTGTACTGTAATAGTAATTTACAACCCATCTATGACAACTGCAGAACCCTGTGTACTGTAATAGTCATTTACAACACATCTATGACAACCTCAGTACCCTGTGTACTGTAATAGTAATTTACAACCCATCTATGACAACCGCAGTACCCTGTGTACTGTAATAGTAATATACAACCCATCTATGACTACCGCAGATCCCTGTGTACTGTAATAATAATATACAACACATCTATGACAACCGCAGTATCCTGTGTACTGTAATGGTAATATAAAACCCATCTATGACAACCGCTGTACCCTGTGTACTGTAATAGTAATTTATAACCCATCTATGACAACCGCAGAACCCTGTGTACTGTAATAGTAATATACAACCCATCTATGACAACCGCAGTACCCTGTGTACTGTTATAGTAATTTACAACAAATCTATGACAACCGCAGTACCCTGTGTACTGTAATAGTAATATACAACCCATCTGTGACAACCGCAGTACCCTGTGTACTGTATTAGTAATATACAATCCATCTATGACAACTGCAGAACCCTGTGTACCGTAATAGTAATAAACAACACATCTATGACAACTGCAGAACCCTGTGTACTGTAATAGTAATATACAACCCATCTATGACAACTGCAGAACCCTGTGTACTGTAATAGTAATATACAACCCATCTATGACAACTGCAGAACCCTGTGTACTGTAATAGTAATATACAACCAATCTATGACAACTGCAGAACCCTGTGTACTGTAATAGTAATATACAACCCATCTATAACAACTGCAGAACCCTGTGTACTGTAATGGTCATATACAACACATCTATGACAACTGCAGAACTCTGTGTACTGTAATAGTAATATACAACCCATATATGACAACCACAGAACCCTGTGTACTGTAATAGTAATTTACAACCCATCTATGTCAACCGCAGTACCCTGTGTACTGTAATAGTAATTTACAACACATCTATGACAACTGCAGAACTCTGTGAACTGTAATAGTAATATACAACCCATATATGACAACCACAGAACCCTGTGTACTGTAATAGTAATTTACAACACATATATGACAACCACAGAACCCTGTGTACTGTAATAGTAATATACAACCCATCTATGACAACCGCAGAACCCTGTGTACTGTAATAGTAATTTACAACACATCTATGACAACCGCAGAACCCTTTGTACTGTAATAGTAATATACAACCCATCTATGACAACCGCAGAACCCTGTGTACTGTAATAGTAATTTACAACCTATCTATGACAACCGCAGTACCCTTTGTACTGTAATAGTAATTTACAACACATCTATGACAACTGCAGAACCCTGTGTACTGTAATAGTAATATACAACCCATCTATGACAACCGCAGAACCCTGTGTACTGTAATAGTAATATACAACCCATCTATCTATGACAACCGCAGTACCCTGTGTACTGTAATAGTAATATACAACACATCTATGACAACTGCAGAACCCTGTGTACTGTAATAGTAATTTACAACCCATCTATGACAACTGCAGAACCCTGTGTACTGTAATAGTCATTTACAACACATCTATGACAACCTCAGTACCCTGTGTACTGTAATAGTAATTTACAACACATCTATGTCAACCGCAGTACCCTGTGTACTGTAATAGTAATATACAACCCATCTATGACTACCGCAGATCCATGTGTACTGTAATAATAATATACAACACATCTATGGCAACCGCAGTATCCTGTGTACTGTAATAGTAATATAAAACCCATCTATGACAACCGCAGTACCCTGTGTACTGTAATAGTAATTTATAACCCATCTATGACAACCGCAGAACCCTGTGTACTGTAATAGTAATATACAACCCATCTATGACAACCGCAGTACCCTGTGTACTGTAATAGTAATTTACAACAAATCTATGACAACCGCAGTACCCTGTGTACTGTAATAGTAATATACAACCCATCTGTGACAACTGCAGTACCCTGTGTACTGTATTAGTAATATACAACCCATCTATGACAACTGCAGAACCCTGTGTACGGTAATAGTAATATACAACACATCTATGACAACTGCAGAACCCTGTGTACTGTAATAGTAATATACAACCCATCTATGACAACTGCAGAACCCTGTGTACTGTAATAGTAATATACAACCCATCTATGACAACTGCAGAACCCTGTGTACTGTAATAGTAATATACAACCAATCTATGACAACTGCAGAACCATGTGTACTGTAATAGTAATATACAACCCATCTATGACAACCGCAGTACCCTGTGTACTGTAATAGTAATATACAACCCATCTATGACAACTGCAGAACCCTGTGTACTGTAATAGTAATATACAACCCATCTATGACAACTGCAGAACCCTGTGTACTGTAATAGTAATATACAACCCATCTATAACAACTGCAGAACCCTGTGTACTGTAATGGTAATATACAACACATCTATGACAACTGCAGAACTCTGTGTACTGTAATAGTAATATACAACCCATCTATGACAACCACAGAACCCTGTGTACTGTAATAGTAATTTACAACACATCTATGACAACCGCAGTACCCTGTGTACTGTAATAGTAATTTACAACCCATCTATGTCAACCGCAGTACCCTGTGTACTGTAATAGTAATTTACAACACATCTATGACAACTGCAGAACTCTGTGAACTGTAATAGTAATATACAACCCATCTATGACAACCACAGAACCCTGTGTACTGTAATAGTAATTTACAACACATATATGACAACCACAGAACCCTGTGTACTGTAATAGTAATGTACAACACATCTATGACAACCGCAGTACACTGTGTACTGTAATATTAATTTACAACACATCTATGACAACCGCAGTACCCTGTGTACTGTAATAGTAATTTACAACACATCTATGACAACTGCAGAACCCTGTGTACTGTAATAGTAATTTACAACACATCTATGACACTATGACAACCGCAGAACCCTGTGTACTTTAATAGTAATTTACAACCCATCTATGACAACCGCAGAACCCTGTGTACTGTGATAGTAATATACAACCCATCTATGACAACTGCAGAACCCTGTGTACTGTAATAGTAATATACAACACATCTATGACAACCTGTCACAGGATGACCTTAGTGGTTGGGCTAACTCAGGAAAGAATCAATGACGGTGAATGCATTTACATAAATTTAATGCAACTTTTAAAATATGTTTAATATATATACAATTATCTAAAAAAACAAGCGAATACACAAATGAACTATGAAAAGAATGTTCTCATGAACGTTTAAGACGTTCTTAGTATTGTTATAAATACTGAATGACACTAAAGTGTTGTGAAATCTATAACAATGTTGATCTAGCGTGATAACTGTGATGCGCGAGAGCTCATGAAGATGATGATGCGCGAATTCAATGGATGATTGTCATCAAATTACCTCTGTAAGGGTTGATGACGCGATGCAATGATAGTTAACCTCCACTGAGATTGTGAGTGATATTCCTCCAGTGAGGATTGGTAACGGGCCCACCTTGTGTCCCGGGGGTTGTCGTTAGTAAAACCTGGCTACGCAGGTACGGGGACCGTCTCCACCGCTTGTAACGTTAATCATGGAAGCTTAGCTCCACTCCTGGATATCCAAACCTAGATGGCTTACTCCAACCCTGGATGGCTTATATCCTGGATGGCTTATATTCATCCCTGGATGGCTTAGTTCCAACCCTGGATGGCTTAGGCTGTAATTATACACACGCTTTAGATGTCGGTTGACAAACATAACAATCTTGCGTAATTATCATTACCCAAACAAATCATTATTCAATCAATATATGTAAGCTGTACTAATGATGAGTAGCAATGTATACATATTCTACAACGCCATGTATACGCTATGTACGTCGCAGTTAATCAATGCCCCTAATACATGTAATATAAACATGGTCAAATAACTCATATATTACACTCACTGAGTTATGCATGCACGCATTTATTCTTGTCACTCATCTCATTGTTAACTAATGTTAACAATCGTGTATTACAATCACTGAGTTATACGCCAACGTTAACTAATGCACCTATTATCCACTGTTATCAAATTAATATTGTTTTACAATTAATGATCAATTACAATAATTACATCTAATAAAGTTTGAATAATAAAGCTGAACCATCTATGTTCCCTATCTAACTTCACAATCATATGCTAGTCTAAAGTTATGTTTGAGAAACATCAATGCTAACCGGATGTCGTAACCGCCAAACAAGATGGCGCCGCCCACTGAATACAAATATACGATAAAAGTTTAATAAAACTACTAACCACATGTTGCCTATGAATTTTGCCGTCCAATCTATGTTCCAACAAAGTACTATTGATCATCCCGGCGAGAGCTAGAAGACAATGGGTTTTATAGCAAACATTACGCCCACATCATTATTTCCCCCGTTCAGTCCGTGACAAACGTGGCTAAATCTGCAGTATTGAATCTACACGAGAGGCCCCTTATACAATTTTGCCGTTTAAGGAAAATATACCTATACGTTTACATGCATTAGCACAAAACTAAACTTATGACACGGCCTCTCTGGCGGCCACTTAAAATGTGAACGCTTTTACGTGTTACATGGATCGATCATGAATATTGTGAAATTGTTTCAACTCGAACAATAGATTTGGGGGTAACCGATAACTTACAAGAGCTATTTAGGACCAGTACGCTCTACCCGTGACATTTTGTGACAACATCTCCCCACTTAAAGAAAGTGCTACACTTTTAAAATTCAACAAAATGATAATTAATATTTACACGTTAAGAAACTATTAATTCTTCTGAGCAAACGAGCGACAAAACGTACAAGCTGATCGCTCAATCGCTTGAGTATGTTAACTATTACCACTGCAGTTATAACCTAACTATAATATGTAATTACAATTTCAACACTATTCTACAATTGTACACTACCCTGTCGTAACATATACTACTATTGTACAATACACTGCAATACACTATTGTATTAAACCGGTCATTATGTGCGGCGACTTAAATAGTCTGCCCCAATATTGTCCTTTCCACGGTCTATTACACCGACTCTACTGTTGCTAATAACACTCCTTCCTGCCACTACCAGAACTCCAACTTTACACATTGCATCCATCGCATTACCAGTATACTGTTTGCGAAATGGAGTAGGGTCTCTCGTTTCCCTAATCGGCTTTGCTAAAGTGTGCTTAAAGCTACCCTGCACTACATCTGTTGGTCTCGACTTATCGGACCGAACAGTACTACACTCAGAGTCTAAACGACTTACCTCTCGTTTCTCTGCTACACTAAGCATGCCCGATATGTCTACATCGGCTGCTGTCTCCTTACCTACACTAGTGGGAAAATACATGGGACTAGTGTCCTCACTACTGTCTTCCTCACTATCCTCAATAACTGCAACATTAACTACGGTTAACACCCCTTGTTGCACATTATCGGTTCTACTGATATACTCTTTCAGCATATTCGCATGAAAGGTCTTTAACTTTCCGTTTATCTCGATACGGTAATCCATAGTTATCACTATCCCTCTAACGTAAAACGGACCTTTCCATTGTAATAACAACTTGTTATTGTCGGTCGGGAGTAACAGTAACACCTGGTCATCTATCTTAAACTTCCTAGCTCTAGCTTTTTGGTCATAGTACCGTTTATACTTGGTACTTGCCTTAACTAACTGACTTTGAGCTATCTTACAAGTCTCCTCTAGTTTCTCCTTCAGATCTAAAACGTACTGATATGTAGTCTTAACCTCACCACTATCTACTTCACCTGCCCACATCTCTCTAAGAATCCTCATGGGACCTCTAACTGACCTACCGTACAATAACTCAAACGGAGAAAATCCTAAACTCTCTTGTGGAACCTCTCTAAATGCAAACAATAAAACATTGAGATACTTGTCCCAATCTTTGGGTCTCTCGGTACACATACGCCGTAACATTTGCTTTAACGTCCCGTTAAATCGTTCGACTAACCCGTTACACATAGGGTGATATGGTGTTGTCATGATTTGACGCAAAGACAATAACCTGCTTACTTCAGCCATAAGTTCTGACGTAAACTGTGACCCACAATCAGTCAGCATTTCCTCTGGTACACCTAGCCTACTGAACATATCAACTAATGTCTCAGCTACTCTCTCAGTTTCAATTGAGGGCAATGCTACTGCCTCCGGATACCTAGTTGCATAGTCTACCATGGTTAAAATGTACCTATTTTTCCTATCCGACACTGGAAAAAATGGTCCAACTATGTCTACGGCTACCCGCTTAAATGGTGTATCTATCAGTGGCATCTGACCTAAATGTACTTTGGTCACTCGACCTTTTAGTACTGTCCTTTGGCATACATCGCAGGACCTACAATACCTAGTTACATCTCCACTAACGCCTGGCCAATAAAATTCTGCCTATACTCTATCTGACGTTTTCTTTACGCCTAAATGACCTCCCATAATCGACTCATGAGCTACCTTAAGCACTGTCGTTCTATACTGGGTAGGTACCACTAATTGGTGAAACTGTCTACTACCACTATCTTCAAATTCTCTGTACAATAACCTATTCTAATGTACAAACTTACAACTACCGGACCCTTTACACTTCTTCACTACACCATCCTTGGCCTTCACTTTACAAGGACCTAATGACTCGTCTTGAGTTTGTGCTTCTATAAACTCCGCTTTAGATATGTCACCTACGGCTGCAGGAACCTTTAATTTTCTATAAGCCTGAGCTTGCTTCTGAACCTGCGCTCTAGTCTCTACGGCATTACTTATGCTACTTCTAAAATCGGACATTACCGGAAGTGCTGAACCATCTATGTTCCCTATCGTTAAATCATACATCGGGTCATCCATACATAGTGCCTCTGTAGTCCCTTTAAAGAAAGGTGTATCTACATCTATTCTCGCTATTGGCACGTGCTCTACCGACTTATTTAACAACATACACGGTGACTGTTTACCTACCAACTGGTCATCCGTAACTAAACTACGCCTAACTACCACACCTGTACAACCTGTATCCCTCATTACAATTACGTCCGTGCCATTCACTCTATCATCTGCCGTTGGAAGATTTGCATACGGAAAGAGACATGTTCCGATCTTCGCCATTACACCATCCCCTTTTACACAACAGCTACTACTCTCGGTTTTAATAACAGGGTTATTACTACCTCTGCCTCTACCTCTACCTCGGTTTTGACCACCTCTACTTCTACCGAAATTCCATGGGTTGTTAAAACCTTGGTTCGGACTCCCTACATTGTTGTCCACTCTACTATTTTCACTAAAATTGTCTACGACAGCGGACACTTTCACCGCTTTCCTACACTCATGTGAAGCATGATTCCCATTACAGTGACGACAACGAATAAAAGGTCTACCTATGTTACCACTATTGCTACCTCCCCTAGAACCCATCGAACTACCTCCACCTCTATAGTTTCCACTCTGGCCTTTCTGTTTATGATCGTCCCCTTGCCTATCTCCAAAAAGTTCTGTCTTTCGACACTACATTATGAGCTCCACCTCTAGCCTCGGCAAACTGATCTGCTTGAGTTGCCATTTCATTTACACTAGTTAGTTTTCTTTCTTTAAGAAATAAGAACAGATCTCTACTACAAACATTGAATAGCTGGTCCCGCAACAAGAAATCTATGAGGCCCTGATAAGTCTGCGCTACCTTCCCTAACTCTAACCACCTATCTAAGTAATTTCTAGACCTACTAATAAACTGAATAAATGACTCGCCTTTCTCAGGCAGACAAGCTCTAAACCGCTTTCTAAAACCTTCTTCAGTTAACTCAAATCTCTTTAAAAGAGCATCCTTTAACTTGTCATAGTCAAGTGCATCTACACTTGGTAATCTAGAAAATACATCTAAGGCCTTGCCTCTCAATAACGCACTTAAATGAACTGCCCACTTATCTTTGGTCCATTCCTGTAACTCAGCATAACGTTCGAACCGTAACAAATAACTGTCCATGTTATCTTTGTCAGCATCAAAGTATGGTAACTTCGAACCTTTTAACTTTCCAGAATAACTATCTTTCCCTTCAGTTTTACTGTCCTTACTATGTGTCTTAGCTGCTTCCAACTCTAAAGCTAACTTATGCTCAAACTCTTTTTTCTCCCTCTCCATCATCATATTAGCCTTAGCTAGTCTACCATCTGTTTCGAACCTCTCATGTTCTAACTCTTGCTTCTCCCTTACTATTCTACTTTCTAGTTGTAGCTTCTCTGTGGCTAGTCTACTTTCTTCATCTCGCTTCTCTTTAGCTAACCTACCTTCTAATTCTAACCTCTCTTTATCAGCATCTAGCTTCTCTTTAGCTAATCTACTTTCGAATTCTATCTTCTCTGTAGCTAATCTACTTTCTAATTCTAGCTTATCTTTAACTAGTCTACCTTCTACTTCTAACCTATTTTTCTCAGTTTCTAGCTTCTCTTTAGCTATTCTACTTTCTAATTCTAGCTTATCTTTAACTAGTCTACTTTCTTCATCTCTTTCCTGCTTTGCTAATTCTCTTTCTTTAAGTCTAAATTCCCTTTCCCTAGCCTGTTCGTCTTTAACAAAGGTTCTAAGCTCCTCTCCAGCATACCCTAACTCCTTACCCATTTCCGTAAGATCCTTTATGGACGTCATGTCTATGGACATTGTGGACTACTAACTACAATAATTACAATACACACGTCACTAATAATTCTACTCACCTAACTACTAATGGTAAGTCACTGTGTCCTCAGTAAATACCTGGGCATCATCATAGGACAAGTTACATACACATTTGTACTAGCGCTAACTACTAACGGTTATGTATAGATAGTATCTAGCTGCCACAAAACATATACACTACATAAAATATCTTAATTTGATATTGGACATAAACCTTAAACAATCATCGAAATGTGTATAACATGTACATGTATATTTACTTCTCCCATCAATATAAGTATACTCGAGTGTCACAACATGAGTAGAACGTCTTGTTCGCCAACCTAATTGGATAGTATGTGTATATCAAGGGAGGTAAAACAAACACCCAAATTATTGAGCAAAAGTGCCTCAGACCCACTCGTGTAGACCACTGCGACCTCGCGCCAAGGAAAGAACGGACAAAACAACAGTTTGGCCTCACCCTACCCTTGTCGTGTCTTGACTTGTCTTCCAAGCTGTGGCCGTGATCGTCGACAGTCGCCTTGATGGATCAGAGGGTGGTAATTCTAAAATAATAAGTAGAGATTTAGTATTATCATAATAAAGATCACTTATTGATTCTTTCCCTCCGTAGTCGCCCAAAATCCCACTTCTGACACCAGTTGTCACAGGATGACCTTAGTGGTTGGGATAACTCAGGAAAGAATCAATGACGGTGAATGCATTTACAGAGATTGGACAATCTCGACTAACCCGTTACACATAGGGTGATATGGTGTTGTCATGATTTGACGCAAAGACAATAACCTGCTTACTTCAGCCATAAGTTCTGACGTAAACTGTGACCCACACTCAGTCAGCATTTCCTCTGGTACACCTAGCCTACTGAACATATCAACTAATGCCTCAGCTACTCTCTCAGTTTCAATTGAGGGCAATGCTACTGCCTCCGGATACCTAGTTGCAAAGTCTACCATGGTTAGAATGTACCTATTTTTCCTATCCGACACTGGAAAAATTGGTCCAACTATGTCTACGGCTACCCGCTTAAATGGTGTATCTATCAGTGGCATCTGACCTAAATGTACTTTGGTCACTCGACCTTTTGGTACTATCCTTGGCATACATCGCAGGACCTACAATACCTAGTTACATCTCCACTAACGCCTGGCCAATAAAATTCTGCCAATACTCTATCTGACGTTTTCTTTACGCCTAAATGACCTCCCATAATCGACTGTACATGTTATACACATTTCGATGATTGTTTAAGGTTTATGTCCAATATCAAATTAAGATATTTTATGTAGTGTATATGTTTTGTGGCAGCTAGATACTATCTATACATAACCGTTAGTAGTTAGCGCTAGTACAAATGTGTATGTAACTTGTCCTATGATGATGCCCAGGTATTTACTGAGGACACAGTGACTTACAATTAGTAGTTAGGTGAGTAGAATTATTAGTGACGTGTGTATTGTAATTGTTATAGTTAGTAGTCCACAATGTCCATAGACATGACGTCCATAAAGGATCTTACGGAAATGGGTAAGGAGTTAGGGTATGCTGGAGAGGAGCTTAGAACCTTTGTTAAAGACGAACAGGCTAGGGAAAGGGAATTTAGACTTAAGGAAAGAGAATTAGCAAAGCAGGAAAGAGATGAAAAAGTAGACTAGTTAAAGATAAGCTAGAATTAGAAAATAGAATAGCTAAAGAGAAGCTAGAAACTGAGAAAGATAGGTTAGAAGTAGAAGGTAGACTAGTTAAAGATAAGCTAGAATTAGAAAGTAGATTAGCTACAGAGAAGATAGAATTCGAAAGTAGATTGGTCATAGTAATATACAACCCATCTATGACAACCACAGAACCCTGTGTACTGTAATAGTAATTTACAACACATATATGACAACCACAGAACCCTGTTTACTGTAATAGTAATTTCCAACACATCTATGACAACTGCAGTACCCTGTGTACTGTAATATTAATTTACAACACATCTATGACAACCGCAGTACCCTGTGTACTGTAATAGTAATTTACAACACATCTATGACAACTGCAGAACCCTGTGTACTGTAATAGTAATTTACAACACATCTATGACACTATGACAACCGCAGAACCCTGTGTACTTTAATAGTAATTTACAACCCATCTATGACAACCGCAGAACCCTGTGTACTGTAATAGTAATTTACAACACATCTATGACAACCGCAGTACCCTGTGTACTGTAATAGTAATATACAACCCATCTATGACAACCGCAGTACCCTGTGTACTGTAATAGTAATATACAACCCATCTATGACAACCGCAGAACCCTGTGTACTGTAATAGTAATTTACAACCCATCTATGACAACCGCAGAACCCTGTGTACTGTAATAGTAATTTACAACACATCTATGACAACTGCAGAACCCTGTGTACTGTGATAGTAATTTACAACACATCTATGACAACCGCAGTACCATGTACTGTAATAGTAATTTACAACACATCTATGACAACCGCAGTACCCTGTGTACTGCGATAGTAATTTACAACACATCTATGACAACCGCAGTACCCTGTGTACTGTAATAGTAATATAAAACCCATCTATGACAACCGCAGAACCCTGTGTACTGTAATAGTAATTTACAACTCATCTATGACAACCGCAGTACCCTGTGTACTGTGATAGTAATATACAACCCATCTATGACAACTGCAGAACCCTGTGTACTGTAATAGTAATATACAACACATCTATGACAACCTGTCACAGGATGACCTTAGTGGTTGGGCTAACACAGGAAAGAATCAATGACGGTGAATGCATTTACATAAATTTAATGCAACTTTTAAAATATGTTTAATATATATACAATTATCTAAAAAAACAAGCGAATACACAAATGAACTATGAAAAGAATGTTCTCATGAACGTTTAAGACGTTCTTAGTATTGTTATAAATACTGAATGTCTAAGACACTAAAGTGTTGTTAAATCTATAACAATGTTGATCTAGCGCGATAACTGTGATGCGCGAGAGCTCATGAAGATGATGATGCGCGAATTCAATGGATGATTGTCATCAAATGCCTTCTGTAAGGGTTGATGACGCGATGCAATGATAGTTAACCTCCACTGAGATTGTGAGTGATATTCCTCCAGTGAGGATTGGTAACGGGCCCACCTTGTGTCCCGGGGGTTGTCGTTAGTAAAACCTGGCTGCACAGGTACGGGGACCGTCTCCACCGCTTGTAACGTTAATCGTGGAAGCTTAGCTCCACTCCTGGATATCCAAACCTAGATGGCTTACTCCAACCCTGGATGGCTTATATCCTGGATGGCTTATATTCATCACTGGATGGCTTAGTTCCAACCCTGGATGGCTTAGGCTGTAATTATACACACGCTTTAGATGTCGGTTGACAAACATAACAATCTTGCATAATTATCATTACCCAAACAAATCATTATTCAATCAATATATGTAAGCTGTACTAATGATGAGTAGCAATGTATACATATTCTACAACGCCATGTATACGCTATGTACGTCGCTGTTAATCAATGCCCCTAATACATGTAATATAAACATGGTCAAATAACTCATATATTACACTCACTGAGTTATGCATGCCGTCATTGATTCTTTCCTGAGTTATCCCAACCACTAAGGTCATCCTGTGACACAACCGCAGTACCCTGTGTACTGTAATAGTAATTTACAACACATCTATGACAACCGCAGTACCCTGTGTACTGTAATAGTAATATACAACCCATCTATGACAACCGCGGAACCCTGTGTACTGTAATAGTAATATACAACACATCTATGACAACCGCGGAACCCTGTGTACTGTAATAGTAATATACAACCCATCTATGACAACCGCGGAACCCTGTGTACTGTAATAGTAATATACAACCCATCTATGACAACTGCAGAACCCTGTGTACAGTAATAGTAATATACAACCCATCTATGACAACCGCAGTACCCTGTGTACTGTAATAGTAATATACAACCCATCTATGACAACCGCAGTACCCTGTGTACAGTAATAGTAATATACAACCCATCTATGACAACCGCAGTACCCTGTGTACTGTAATAGTAATATACAACCCATCTATGACAACCGCAGAACCCTGTGTACTGTAATAGTAATATACAACCCATCTATGACAACCGCAGTACCCTGTGTACTGTAATAGTAATATACAACCCATCTATGACAACCGCAGTACCCTGTGTACAGTAATAGTAATATACAACCCATCTATGACAACCGCAGTACCCTGTGTACTGTAATAGTAATATACAACCCATCTATGACAACTGCAGAACCCTGTGTACTGTAATAGTAATATACAACCCATCTATGACAACTGCAGAACCCTGTGTACTGTAATAGTTAAATGACACGTTAAAGTTAACAGTTATGTGCACATCTGATTTTGAGATTGTATGAACGACATGCCACTAATTCCTACATTTGAAAGACGTCCCGCTGATGTGAATATGCATATAGGAAGGTGATCAAATGTGACTGCAAATGGTTTCTTTACACAACTGGTTATATATGACGGTCGATTTTTTGTAGTGGAGGCAGACCACCCACTTTTCCGGGGTAGAACCAGTACTGTGCACCTCCCTCCATCCGTAAGAATCGACACTTCCTCACAAGTCGAGCTCCCAGTGGGATTCGAACCCGCAGTGGTGAGAGGCGAAGGTTTACAACACAACGTCGTTAACCATTCGGCCACGTAAATTGTCTCGTATATCTATTATTGCCGGTATGTAAAATCATTTGTATATCGCAATTAGTCAGATTACACAATTTCACGTAAATAACGTTTCACCCGTGTGTATTAACATGTGACTTTTGAGATGGTCCCCTCGTGTAAATGTCAACATACTTTACACGTCAATAACCGATAGCCACTTTCCAGTTCAACTGCTTTAAGTTACATTCTCCCATCCCAATTATCTCCCAATTACTGATTAATCCACAACAACCCGACATAATCCAATCAACACGTGATAATTGCAATTTGTTGTCAACAATCAACTAATCACACAGCGTGTTATCGCACGTTCTGCATACTGCATAGATCAGTCACGTGTTACTTGTGTGTATTGTTTGACGCGAGTTTATGAATTTGTGTACGGTGCGCATAAGAGTTTTTAAAGGCGGTGTTTGCCTTCAGATCAAAGCACCGCGCTCTGGTTTTTAAGCATAGCGGCGCAGTTTAGGCACCGCGGGATGTAAGATTTTGGAAGTCAAGCGCAGCGGCTCCGCTATGCTTAAATGGCCTGTGGAGAACCCTGGCCAGTGGGTATTACTATGTGTTTTTGTTTAGGATTCCTCGATGTGTAAATGACTCGTCACATACGGTACAGGTAAACGACTTCTTGTCAGTGTGTTCAACATATGGTTATTGAGAGTTCCTCGTTAAGTGAATAATTTGTCTTCTTCTGTGCATGTTTGTGGCTTCTCATTAGTGTGGATTACCATATTAGTAGTGAGTGTTTCTCGGCGTGCAAATGACTCGTCACATACGGTACATGTATGCGGCTTCCCTCCAGAGTGTGTTACTATGTGACGTTTGAGACGTCCTATTTGTGTGAATGATGTATCACATTTAGTACATGTAAGCGGCTTCTCGCCAGTGTGTATTAACATGTGCCTACTGAGATGTCCTCGCTCTGTGAACGACTTGTCACATACTGTACATGTAAACGGCTTCTCTCCAGTGTGCTTTAACGTGTGACTTTTCAGACTTCGTAGGTTTGTGAATGATTTATCACATTTAGTTCATGTAAACGGCTTTTCACCAGTGTGTATTAACATGTGTCTATTGAGACTTCCTCGTTCTGTGAATGACTTGTTACATACTGAACATGTAAACGGCTTTTCGCCAGTGTGTATTAACATGTGTCTATTGAGATGTCCTCGATCTGTGAATGATTTGTTACATACTGCACATGTAAACGGCTTTTCGCCAGTGTGTATTGACATGTGAATTTTGAGACTTCCTAGTATTGTGAATGATGTATCACATTTAGTACATGTATGCGGCTTCTCGCCAGTGTGTATTAACATGTGAGCATTGAGATTTCCTCGTTCTATGAATGACTTGTTACAAACTGCACATGTAAACGGCTTTTCGCCAGTGTGTATTAACATGTGCTTATTGAGTCTTCCTTTTTGGGTGAATGATGTATCACATTCAGTACATGTATGAGGCTTCTCACCAGTATGTATTAACATGTGACTTTTGAGGCTTCCTAGCTGTGTGCATGATTTATCACAAATAGCACATGTAAACGGCTTCTCGCCAGTGTGTATTAACATGTGTCTATTGAGTTGTCCTCGATCTGTGAATGACTTGTTACATACTGCACATGTAAACGGCTTTTCGCCAGTGTGTATTAACATGTGTCTATTGAGACTTCCTCGTTCTGTGAATGACTTGTTACATACTGAACATTTAAACGGCTTTTCGCCAGTGTGTATTAACATGTGTCTATTGAGATGTCCTCGATCTGTGAATGATTTGTTACATACTGCACATGTAAACGGCTTTTCGCCAGTGTGTATTGACATGTGAATTTTGAGACTTCCTAGTTGTGTGAATGATGTATCACATTTAGTACATGTATGCGGCTTCTCGCCAGTGTGTATTAACATGTGAGCATTGAGATTTCCTCGTTCTATGAATGACTTGTTACAAACTGCACATGTAAACGGCTTTTCGCCAGTGTGTATTAACATGTGCTTATTGAGTCTTCCTTTTTGGGTGAATGATGTATCACATTCAGTACATGTATGCGGCTTTTCACCAGTATGTATTAACATGTGACTTTTGAGGCTTCCTGGCTGTGTGCATGATTTATCACAAATAGCACATGTAAACGGCTTTTCGCCAGTGTGCATTAACATGTGTCTATTGAGTTGTCCTCGATCTGTGAATGACTTGTTACATACTGCACATGTAAACGGCTTTTCGCCAGTGTGTATTGACATGTGACTTTTGAGACTTTTTTGTTGTGTGAATGATAGATCACATGTATTACATGTATGCGGCTTCTCTCTTGTGTGTATTAACCTGTGAGTATTGAGATGGCCTAGTTGTATCATACTGTACATATATGCGGCTTCTCGCCAGTGTATAGTAACATGTGACTATTAAGATTGGCTCGTCCTGTAAATGCCTTTTTACATTATGTACACGTCAATGACGTCTGGCATGACATGTCGCACTCTTCACAAATGGAATGTTTATATCCAGTGTGTATACGCCTGTTCTGGTTTATTTCTGATGACGTGGTCAACCTTTCCTTATAAGCATTAACATATGCACTGACACCAGTACTCGGAGCATGACTGCATTTACATTTCTGATTGATTACTGTCCATACTCTGGGCGTGTAGGCGACTTCAAGCTTTATTGCAATAGGCAACTACGATCACTTATAACAATCCTCTTGCGTCTGTATATCAACTCTCTACTGCGCTTTTATTTGATATATAGACTTATAACAATCGAACACAATATAGTCAATGTTTGAGATAATGCGGAAAAGTCAGTTGAATACCCACACATTAATACACGAAATGTAGACTTTAGAATTCAATTCATCACAATGTATGGCGGTGTAATCGACCGTCCTTTAAAATGCATGCTTTCATTCTCAGGAAAAAGTATTGTTTATCTTGAATCAATGAAATTCTGCTATAGGAAACAACTGATGTTTTACTTCTTTCGTTTTCACCACCTGCAAGAAGAAAATGTTCACATTCCGTTTAGTTGTTTTTACACGGTTACATGCGCGTGACCAGTTGCCGACATAAACTATTTAGAGAACAACAATATATTTACTTGACTGTTTATGTGTATCGGCCTAATACAGGTAACCAACTAATAAGTTTTATTATTAATAACTGACCTAACTTCGGAAAGAATGTAACGCCTATTTGTCTGAGAACGCATCAACGGCAAACGGCTGGTCGAAATAGATGTACCTTGCACAAAATATGGAAAACACATGCAGAATACTCCGACGACATGAGGAAACACCGTTGCTACATAGGAAATACTGGAAGACAAATAGCTGCTACTCGAACAGAAATACAGTGCATGTATCGTGTGTCTCTGTACATGATAACGAGGCACATGTAGACTATAATTCGGCATATTATTGTTTTTAAATATACAACGTGATATCAACCATTATCTGGAGTTAATGGATTTACAACTGGTATGCACACTGAAAAATAGCACAATGCTCTTTATTTGTATTTCTAAAGGCACGAACAGTAAACAGTTTTTTGGGTATGGTACATTTTATTATTTGTTGTCTGGTCAAGTTTTCAAATCTTTAAACTCTATGTTATTAAAACATAAACTCGAGACACCAACACATTTTCATGGAAAAACAGCAACCTATTCATGGTTTCCTTTGAATATCTTTGCGGAACAAAATGAGTTTTATATTTTACAGAAAAAGTGCTGACGTACTGCCACCACACAACTCTTATATATACGAGTATACTGAATGAGTATATCGACCAACATTAGAAGTCGTATCACTCAAGTCGTATCACTCAAGTCGTATCACTCAACACTTTAATCTGGGGCATGAAACGGATTCTTGATCACTTTAAAAGATAAATATACTATTGTTCAATGTGTCTGTATGTATAATGTACATTTGTAAATAAACCAGTAAATGGAGAGTCAACCAAAGTAAATATTTTAGATATTCCGTGTAATTAACACGCTAAACATGTTTTAATTCTGTTAAGGTATTTATCCCATAAGATTCCGAAGCCAAGCTCGAATAACGACATTTCAAACTGCATCATCACTTCGCATACTAGATGGAGTTTACCATTACGGAAACAGACGAGGATTGAAATCGGAAATACCCCTTGCGGAAGCTATTTGTAGATAAAGAGAAATTGAGAATGCCAATTGTGATTAAAACAATATATGCACCCAGGTACAAGCGTGCTGTTGCCGAAGACCATATTCACGTATCACGCACAGACGTTTATTTCGCCATATATCATATCCACTTATCGCACGAATGTTTATTTCACCATAGATGATATTCACTTATAACACACACTTGTTTAGTTTTGCCAATTGTGATTAAAACACTATATGCACCCAGGTACAAGCGTGTTGTTGCCGTAGACACGTTTAGTTCGCCATACATGTATATCATTACCACTTATCACGCACAAACGTTTAGTTCACGTAAATCATATCCACCTATCAGGCACGAATGCTTAGTTCACCATAGATGATATTCACTTATAACACACACGTGTTTAGTTTTGCCGCAGATCATATTCACGTATCACGCACACGCGTTTATCTCACCGTAGATCATATTCACATATCACGGAAAAAAGTTTAGTTCGCCGTAGATCATATTCACGTATCATATACAAACGTATAATTCGCCGTAGATCATATTCGCACAGACGTTTATATCACCGTAGATCATATTCACGTATCACACAGCAACGTATAGTTCGCCGTAGATCATATTCACATATCACGCACGCACGTTTAGTTCACCTTAAATGATATTCACTAATCATGCACATGCATTTAGTTCGCCGCAGATCGTATGCTCGTATCATGTGCACCGTAGATCATATTCACGTATCAGCTCACACGTTTAGTTCACCGTAGATCATATTCACATATCACGCACACACGTTAAGTTCGCAGTAGATGATTTTCACGTATCACGCACACACGTTAATTTACCGTAGATCATATTCACGTATTACGCACACACGTTAAGTTCAAATAGATCATATTCACGTATCACGCACACATGTTTCGTTTGCCGTAGATCATCAGGGTAATTTAAGGGATAGGGATTTTAGCTCTAAATCCATATCATAAAATCCTGTGTTCCCAGCTAATTAGTCAGATAAGATTACACCGCCACGCGTCGATAATAACACCAATTAACAAGGTGTTTAGACACCACGGGTGATCGGACCAGATCGATTGACGCATGCATAACTCATTAATATTCATTAGTTGTTTAAATACTAGGGTCCACTCTTTGATTGGATAATAACGATGCTGCGTCAATAATTTATTCACTCGGACATGACTGGAAAACATTTGATTGGATGGCCAAGGGGCATTATGGGAGAAGACTGCGTCTCCTTTTTCCTGAGTGTGCAAATTGCATGCAATAAAAACCTGGCGATTGACTAAGACAATTAAAGAAGTCGAAAATCAAATGATAATACAGATGGTACCACGCGTATTACGACAATTCCCACTCATCGCGGCGATTTTTTTCCACCGCGGACGTGCCGATTTTGTGAGTAAATTTTATCCACCGCGATTAAAATATGGGTATTCTCGGTCATCATCGCGGAGAATCCCAGTGAGAACTCGCCCGGGGTTTCACGGCGATTTAACTGACTGGATATTTATAGTTTTCATTTTTAATTGCGAAATAATTGTTTGTATCACAAATATTTTACCAAACGTCGACAATAATTATATCCAGGCAACACAATCAAAAAGCGAATAACAATCCTGACCGGCGCTATTGTAAAAAAAGCTGCATCGGGGCACCATACCAATTATAAGAATTTCTGTTTTTCTGAACTGAAGGCCCTGGTAAACAATTACAAACATTATCGGGAAAAGTTGTTGATATGCAAACTTTGATCTTGAATATCTCAACAACCAAGGAAAATTTAATTATTTTTGCATAATTTCTATAAATAGAAGAATTCTGTGGCATGTACTTACCTGATATCGTAAATACATTATTTTTTACGAGCAAAACATTTTTCATCAACATGTCACGCGCTTTCTTAATTTAATTTTTGATGCAAAAAAGTGTGTTCATAATTAAAAAAACACGCACGCTTATCAATTTAATAGTGTTGACCACCATATTAAAAACATCGCGTTTACAAATGACTTAAATGTGCTTGTGTTATGTACATGCAACACAAACGTGTGTAGTTCATTCCTTTATGAACTCAGTACACGCTACGTCATCACATCACCTGGCCGTTAGCGACGTGTTCTAAATAAAGCCTTGGGTACAATGTACATGTATTTGTTTGCGCGTGTAGCCGTCGACGTTAGCCTATGGATAGTAGAGACGTGTTTATTTCGTATATAAAAGCACAACTTTATAAGCAAACTTTATCGTTTATTAACGCTAACGTAAACATGTAACCTGGACTAGATTTTATTTTCGATTTATTTACACGTTTTTTGATGACGACTTTTAAGTACAGATGACTCATTCGCAACATCTCGTACACTGCTTCAGAGATCCCGAGGAAAGACGGGATTGGCCGAGCGTTCACGATTGCAAATGACTATCATCAAAAAAATAAAACATTATCCATTTCATTTCAATGATTAAGAGGCATTTTATAATAATTTGGCTTTAGCACCCACATGATTTAAAATAATCTTTTTAAAATTTAAGTCTAGATTTAGATCTTTATAAAATGCCTCTAAATTACTTTTGAAATTGATAATTTGTTATATTTTTATATTGGTAAAACAACAAAGTCAAAAGTCATATATTATAGAAATAATTTTATTGGTAAATCCATTTACAAACAAACATGTTTAATAACAGTTCACCAATGTGAAAAATGTTAATGAGTCGCATCGTGTCCGCCGCGCGCATGCCGGGCTACCAAGTTCAGTTTGTGGTAGCCCAGCTCAGCCCAGTGGGCTACCACAGATTTTAAAGATTTGTCGGACCCTGAGGGGAAATCAAATTTGAATATTCTGTGGTGGTGTTTGAGGGAGTTACCCGTCGGTTGACCAATACTTTTAGGGATCATGATTTGTTTAGATGCAATTTGAAGTATATTTCATCTGTAAATGAAATGATTTTTAAGAAGTATAGCCTATAGCCCTTTCCGGAAAGTCAGTTATCTCCCTTGTTCAAATTCGAGATATTCCGAGTGAACTGGTTCCGGGTAGTAAAAATGGAACACGCCGAGAAGGAAAATTATCTGACAAATAGTGAAATAGACGAGTCAAGCTGCATCATATTAAAGAATTATCTGCGGAGACACAACCAGTTTGTTACGGGAAACAAATCAGTGCTTGTAGCAAGAGCAAAGGGAGTGTCTACATTGAATTTGCCTGATGTTAAAAAGTTGGAATTGAGCGAACAGGATTTTTTGCAGAAACGGAAAACTTCAAAACTGGTGACTCCTCTTGGTGAACGCTTGCCGGAGCCAGGGTCTTTAAAATCGTGGAGTTGTGATTTAGGTCAATGCCCAGACTTTGTAGATTCAGATATCTATAATTACCTAGTACTGAAAATGAAGTGTAAACGACATCTTCGTTCAAAAGTGTATTTGGAAGACGGACATGTACATTCTGTGCAGTATCACCACATTAGTGAAGAATCACAACATTGTTTTGTTAAGTGCAAGGTGATCCCCTCCCTACCTTCAGCCAGTGAAAAGAAAAATCCTGACCATGATGTATGGCTTTGTCTATCAAAAGTAACCGGACAGGTCCATTCCGCAGAGTGTGATTGCACCATAGGGTAAGTTATTGTAGATCTCAGTTTTTAGCTCTCTTTTTTCTTTCTACTGATTCTGCACACTATCAATTTTGATTATCACCATAACCTCGTTTCTGAGGAAGGGTCTACGGGCTTCTTGTATCACTGATTAACACAGAAGTTTATCTTCAATGTGCTCAGCCTCTGGGTATTGCTCTCCCAGCACACAGGACCAACGGCTTAACATCCGCTCGAAAGGATGGCATACTTTTCGAAAGGATGGCATACTTTCAGTCCACAGTACCTTACCAGAGTAAGATACTGCGGGAGTGCGTTTGAAAACCACCTCCGGGAATCCAACCGAATATATTCAAGAATATCTTACCTCCTACTAATTTCTAGCCTGTACATTGGATAAAGCATCATGTAAATGCCGTGTATAAACCATTCACAGCAACTTTTCTATACCTCGCTGACATGTGTTACAATGTTAGGTGACGGCACAAATAAATGGGGGCATTTTATGGTTGCAATTTGAGACGTTGGCCAATGCAGTTTTTAAAAAAACATTTGACACGTATATCCCATATTGGGTCACTAAAACACTGTTACTTATAATATAATTTCCAAAATGCAATTTTAAAGTTTTTAATATCTTTCTTAGGCCAAATAAAACAGTATGTGTGTTTCAGGTTACATTGAAACAAAAAACGGGTTACATGTACAATGTAGGTAGGTAGGGAATTTATTTTATTTTTCAAATTAATTTTACACAGACCGTGTAGACCAGGAATCTAAATCTTTACGTACGGTGCTTATTCAAATTAGGCGGCTTTCGGAACGTCGATGGTTCTATCCAGGTGCCCGCAGCATACATATGGCATACTTTTTGGTTCTATCTCATTGTATACCCATGCATGAAAATTGCCCGGAGGGGCACCTGGGGTCTTCCTCCACCAGTAGAAGCTGGAAAGTCGCCATATGACCGTAGCTGTTAGTGCGACTATAAAATCCAGTTCAGTTCAAATTAGGCAAAACATGTTTAGGATAATTATGGTAAAAAACTTAGGGTAACCTGAAACACAGGTTTTTATTTTGGCCTTATCATACTGCTATTTTTTAGATTGATTAAATGTAATTATGTGTATCTAAGTGATATTTGTATTTACACTTCATATAAAAATAAAATGTTATTTAATGAAACTGTGTATTGTGATACGTATCTTCATATCTTCAGACAAGTATCACACTTTATATCATGGCGATAGTACATGATGATGTATATTGGTGCGATACTTTCTTGGTATGTTATCTTGAGCCTTATCGCGATGCACTTTTGATATACTAAAAAATTCATAGTGATACATTCTATCATAACATTGAGCACAGCTTGAGATAAGTGCCAAAGGTAGGCTAACTTTAGTTAGGCCAAATAAAATTATACCTGTGTTTACTGTAACATTGCTGAAAAAAATTGGGTAGGTAGGTAGGCATTTTATTTTATTTTATTTTTTTATTTTATTTTTTGGCGAAGTTAATTTACTGTGGCGATGAGCTTTGATGAATGGGAAAATGTGGTATTTTAAAAACTAAAATAGATAAAAATATGAAATTGTGTTACTGTATGTGTTATTGTTTCCCAAAAGGCATGGCAACAACTGGCTCTTTTCCCAATCACTTGCAATTATTGCAAAGAGGTAAAACAGTTTAATTTATTTTTCGCAAGTCCGGAAGAGAGTCAGTTCCAACAGCAGGACAATGAGCACATGAGTCGGCCGTGATAGCGTGAACATAATTATTAAAAAAAAAAAAATAAAAAAAATTTTTTTTTTAATTTTATTCTTTTTTCAATAAAAAAAAAAATGAGTCGGGGGTGTTTTCAGCGGGTCGGTCGGGTTACAGTAAACTCAGGTATAATTTTATTTGGCCTTAGACTTAAATAGGTAAAATGACAATGGTTATTTTTCCAATCCTTGTAGTATAATGAAGTACACTCTGCAATCTACTTTGTGGAGAGATGTCAGTTCAAATCTGACTAAGGATTACATATTGACCTGTCATTTACCAACTACTCAGGACAGAAAATATAAAACAACAACTTTTATGTTTTTTTTGTGTAAGCCACAGGACTGACCGACTGTACCGTATAATTCTCACATGCACACATTGATTCTGATCATCATCTTACAAATAATTTATCTGAAACCAATCTCCATGTTACAATAACTGATATTATATTATAAACTACTTTCATGAAACATCATGCTAAAACTTTACAATGTGGGAAAAATTCAAAGTATAATACAATTCACTATTTATATATTCTTTTGGTATAAAAATGTTTTTTTTCCTATTAAAGGGAGATGATCTGGAAGAGTAATTGGTGCCAATAAAAAATAAAAAAACGAACAAACCTCATAATGTGCTTCAGTTTCATAATTATGTGCACTTGAATTAAATAAGTCGCATATTAAGTTGAACTGTTCAGATGAATTATTATTTATGAAAATATTTGGATTGGAAAACACGATGACTGAGTATTTTTTTGTTTAATCTTCAATATTTATAATTCATACGGGGTTCATATTGCTAGCAGTTGAACATGATATTAAACAAAAGTTAGTTAGATCATAAAACAAGAAGTTTTCTGACTAAACTATTTCATTAACAATAATTAAATTGATTATTTTATGAAGCCTAGTTAGCTCATATATGTACATTGGATATTATCCATATGAATCACATTATGGTGTTTTTACTCTTTATATTAATATTGGGATTGACACCCATTAATAATTTCATGATGATTATTCTTTCAGATTGCCTCCTGTCCCTTTAAAGGAACACACGGCAATCTGAAAGTGTTTATCAATCATTGAAATTAGTGTCTCAAACATAAAAATAACTAACTGCGACATTGAGTTATGACGTCAATAACGTGATGGTGACGTCGATGTCATCCGCCGATAAGGCTAAATAAAGCGAATAATTCTGGTTAAAATCATACATAGTCTGATTTAAAATGTAATAGATTATTTAACTGTTGTGATCGATTATATGGAAATCCTTCACTCGATGGTAGGCGTGCATTGTTTTTTATGCTCGTTCGTGAAAAGAACCACATGTCTACCATCTCGTGAATGATTTCCCTATAATCGTTCCCAGCTGTTAAATAATCTCTATATTAATGATTGAACTAATGCAAGTTATGTAGAAAAAATTAACGGGACGCCTTGAGTTTTTAAGATAAGATTGCTGTGTGTCCCTTTAAAAAATGAATTACAAATAGTGGTGGTTTAACAAATTTATCATTTTCTACCCATAGGAAATCTGAGTCATGTAATCACATCGGAGCTTTTCTCTACACCCTGGTAGCCATAACGGTGAACAAAAAGGAAGGATTGTTGGCATCAACATCTAAGAAGTGTTTATGGAATGATCCACGGAAAAGAAAACTTTCTCCTAAAAAGTCGGAGAGTCTGATTTTTAAACGATGCAATTTTGAGGACAACACACTACCGGTAATCAAGCCATCGAAGGTTCAAACACCTCATACGTTCAAGGCTATAGTGAATGAACAGAGATTTGGAGAGAAGCTAAAACTGTGTAATCCAAGAGCTGGATGGCTTTTAAACTTTGTGGAAAAGCAAGTTGTTGTACCAAGTGTCCCACAGCTCTTGGAAATCCCCTTCTGCTACCATGATAGTGTTGACCTCCAGTCAGACAGTGTAAAATCTGAAATGGCACACGTATTTGAGAGTTTTGACATGAGTGAAGCTGATACCAAGAGAGTGGAGGAATTGACCAGGGGACAAGTGACCAACAGCAAATGGATGGATGAAAGGTCCATAAGGATAACCAGCTCCAATTTTGGGCAAATAATAAACCTGAAAGAAAGTACAAAACCAGAGTCAACTGTAAGAAATATGATGTACTCGAGTCAGGTAAGGAGTAAATACATGGACTGGGGACGGAAACATGAGTCAGCTGCTCGAATGAAATATAAGATCATCATGAACAAATTACATTCAAATACCAAAGTGGTTCAGTGTGGGTTGATGGTGTCACCAACAATGCCATACCTAGGTGCAAGTCCTGACGGTGTGGTTAGATATACCGACAATGGCAGAACAATGGAGGGACTACTCGAAATCAAATGTCCAGCTTCAGACAAATGGAGAATGATGCCTCCTAAGCAATGCGCCCTGGATAAAACATTTTACATGGAAATTGACCAGAAATCAGAAAACCCTGTTCTGAAGAGAAATCATGCATACTATATGCAGGTTCAGGGTCAGCTGGCAGTAAGTGGCCATCAATGGTGTGATTTTGTAGTCTGGACCCTCGGTGGTGTTTTTGTAGAAAGGATTTATTTTGATAAGGAGTGTTGGGCACACGCTTGAGAAAAGTTAAGAACTTTTTACATCAGTGTCATGTTACCTGAAATATTTTCAAGGAGAATTCAGCGTGGACTGCCACTGTTTTTTGACTGAAAAAAACCCATGTGTGATGACATGACAAAATAAACAGGCATGAGGACATTTTGTCGTACTAAGAGCCAGTGAGGGGTGAAATAAGACGTGTGACTTAGAGAGCAGGGGGTTCAATTCCTTGCACCGCCATAAACAATCATGATTACTTATTTATAGTTATGAATTATGTTTTTATTAATTTTATTCTCAAACAGTGTTGTTTAAGTTAACACATTTATGACTGAGGGTGGCGCATTTGAAATCCCTGATATAGCTGGTTGAATTACAAAGAATGTGACAGTGCTATTGCTTACTAGTTATTTGTTATCATGTACATTAATGATTTGAATGTTAATGTTCATAAATGGTCCATCAGACTTTTAAAGGTTTATGCTTTCATTCAAACATTTTGAAAAAATGAGGTAATTTGAAGCACTGACCATATGCTGAAAATATATACCAAACTCTATACATGAAAAACCCTTCTTTAATGCCACCAGGCATTACCTCTTGTTACATACAGATAAGCCAACTACAAAATGCCATCATTGTCAAGTACAAGTGGTGGTTGGAGATTTGTCAGTCTTACACAGGTCTTCCATATCTTTGATGATTGTGAAGCCATTGTAATTGGCATAACACCCTGAACAATTCTAAAGTTTTTTATCCGCTCCATCTGTCTCTCAACATGGATTCGCAAGTTTGCTATGTTTTTAGTAGCTTCGACTTCATGGGGGAGAAATTGTCTTTTCTGTCGTTTAAAAGGGGGGATAATCAAATCGACACCTTTTGGGGTTGTCAAGTCAGAAATTAGGAAACCTTTATCTACCATTATGGCATCACCCTGCTCGCAAAGTTCGACTAGCCCAGATAATTTTGTCATTTGCTTATCACTTGTACTTCCAGAATATAAATCAGAGACAAATGTAACGATACCAGCAGGACTTATTCCAATTAAGGATTTATAGGTCATATGGGATTTATAGTCACTATATAGGAGTGATTTTAATTTAAGCGAACATGGTGTTTCTGTAAAAATTTCTGTACAGTCAATAACAACTCTACACTTTGGATATTTCCTTCGAAACTTTTCCGGCATTGTATAATTTATGTTAAGCCTTGAAGGCCACTTCACTAAAAATTCTAATGTAACATTCAAGTATTCAATCCAACGATTAAATATAGCCCCACACGTGCTTGTACTAATGCCAAACCGATCTGAAAGATCTTCAAGGAGAAGTCCTAGTCGTAACCGCATTAAAACCATAAAAAAATTCATCAATGACTCGGAGCATTTTAGGTCGTCCTTTATCATTCGGTTTCGAAATTCCATCTTCTAACTCAGAAAATAATGCTTTGAAAGATCCAGAGTCCGGAATTCCAGTGTAAAACAAAACCTTTGAGTCGTTTGTTGAAACATCATCAAATGTCAGAGCTGGTCTAGACACTTGTATTGCAATATTAGCACTGCTTTTAATAGGGGTTTGTGTGGAGAACGTTCTAGTTGGTGTAATTAGAGATTCCTCTGTCTGGGTAGAAGTTGATACCATCTCTGGCTGTACTTGTACTGACTGGTGACGTATTTTTGAAGCAACTGGAACATTTATCCCATAACTGTGAAACTGAAAAACATGCATTACATTGTCAGTTTAATTTCAGTAAATTATTTTGTTTTTCCACAATAAAAAAAAGTAAGTTTCTCGCCTTGTTATCAAACAAACAAAAGTGTCGTTTAAAAAGGATATGTTCAACATATATTCACTTCAAAGTATTTCAAGAAAACATCTGAACATAATTATCACTTATCCCTTTACAAAAAATAAATTAAAATGATTTTGTGGATTTTCATATGGAAGCCATGCCAAATGTGTAATTTTTTTTTTTTATTCTGATATGTTTATGGATACATTTTTATTAAATTAAAGGCGGTACATCATGCTTGGTATATTTTTAGAATTGCTCAAATACATTATTTCTGTATTAAACTGATAAAACTAAAACTAAATCAGCCATAAACCACCAAAAGAAATTACACTGAACATAAAAACAAAAGAAACAAAGAGGGTATTTCCTAAGGATGATTTCGCGCAAGGTTTAGCTATTTTAAACTTGGTGGTAAACAAAGTCGCATTGTATTGCATCGGGAGTGTCACTGTAGATAATGTTGATGTGTTCCCCGTGACAGCTATATTTATAACTTACGGATTCCTCTATGGCCTGGTAAGACTTTTTTGTGTTTGTGATGTCGTTTGCATTTATTATTGCTTTTGCCTTCTTGTTTGTCTGTTTGCGTGTCTGTTTCTGTGTTTTGTGGTTTACTGTCCTCCTTGAATGCTACTTTCCCTGTCCAATCTTTTTATATTTCTTTATTGTAATGTATAATTATTAATAATTGTGCTGTATCACGGACAAAATCAAGACAATTTAACAATTCCTACCTTCAATGATATGTCGAGCATCGAGTCATTGCAATCCATTGGTATGCCATCTGCCTCACCACTAACGCTAGACTCGGGAGATTCCTCAATGACTACTTCCTCGGTCTTGTTTAGGGCATCATCAGTACTGACAGTAGCTTCAACATTGTCATCCACATTCTGTAAACATAGACACACAGATTAATTAATTAATATTATACTTAAAATGATTTTTTTTTTAAGTTTTGCACACATATTTAACAGGGTGGATTATAGCATTGTACTGCGATTTACATGTAGCTCAGTCAGTAGAGTAACGGAATGGTAGTTTGATATTCCCAGGTTCGAGCTCCAGTCCCGCTGTACATTTCCTAGCACTTGGGACATAATTTAACTCCAATTGCATTAACTCCATTCCAATATAAACGTACACATATAATTATAATTAGTTTTCAACTATCATTTACCAATGGCTTGGGTGGTTTTGTTTGATACATTTCAGCAGCATTTTCCCACCTAATGCTGGTTTCCTCCATAATGTTTGTAAATAAGTAAGAACTATATACCCTAACCCTATACAGAACTATTTTGCGAGTTATATTCTCAGTTTAGGCAGACAAGTGTTATGACTTACGGAGATTTTGTAAACTTTTTCAAAGCCACCTGGTCTTGGAAACATGCTAGGGAGTGGGTGTTCTTTGGTAGGTCCCGATTTTCCTACAAAATGGTGGGAACAAAGCCTCGTCTGATCGGCGTTGACGAATACAAAGTTGGGCCTCGTATTCTTGCAACGTTGTATCCAGACCTTTCTCACCAAACTATTGGCTGGAAAACGATGCATGGACACTTTTTTCCCGTCAATAATCTTTTGTCCATGATTTTTACATACACAACAGTATCTTTGGCTTGACGGCATCGTTTAAAACAATAAATCTATGAGCGCGAAATATCGATTTTCCCTTGTTTGTTTACCGTTTGTTCCTAGGATACTACCCGGAAGTAAATTCTTGTCATTCCCGTGTAACTTCTTGAGCTAAAGAGCGAAAAATCAGGGGCAGATAACAACACTTTCCGGAAAGTGCTATAAGGAACTATTTATAGACAGGTATAATGGATTTTGCAGGTTTATTGGTGTTTGTAAGGGATGGGCAAAGAGGTCAAAGGATAGGGAGTAGGGGTAAATTAGATTTTACAATTAAGGGATAGGGGGAATATGCTTTTAAATGCCCTGTGGAAGACCCTGATCATGTCCACTTATCACTATTTGCATTCTGCTTTCATTTTATACTAAAACCGAAAAATTATAAAATGCAAATGCATTGTATTGTAAATTGTGTTAAGCACAAACAATACCGAGTGACGCTTCATACGCTAGCCGTGGTCTGACATATTTGACCAGGTAACCTCAAAATAAAACAAACACCGAGGTGCCAAACATTAAATACAATTGCCTTGATGACTATAGACCATTTTTACACCTATAGAATCCATTTTAATACAAAAGGAAAATGTTAAAACCTAAATTTTACTGAACTGTTAAAGAAAAAAGTCTGTGATTTGTTTTTTATCCGAAACCCAAAGATCTGCATTTTTAGACATTTTAGAATTATAACTGCATTGTTCTCAAAACAAGTATGGTGAAATATGTCTTTTATTTAATTATGGTGAAATATGTCTTTTATTTAATTATGATGAAATATGTCTTTTATTCAATTATGGTGAAATACGTCTTTTATTTAATTATCGTGAAGTATGTCTTTTATTTAATTATGGTGAAATATGTGTTTTATTTAATTATGGTGAAATATGTCTTTTATTTAATTATGGTGAAATATGTGTTTTATATAATTATGGTGAAATATGTGTTTTATTTAATTATGGTGAAATATGTCTTTTATTTAATTATGATGAAATATGTCTTTTATTTAATTATCGTGAAATATGTCTTTTATTTAATTATCGTGAAGTACAAGATATTTGCTAACAATACACAAGTTTAAAAAAAAGGAGTCAGAGGAAATACGTTTTTTCCCTCGAAATATATCTTTTTGCCACCATTTTTTCCCCGAGGATCTGCAATGCAATACAGGTAATACATATAATGGTATCATATATAATGAGCTTGAGTAATATAATGAGCTTGAGTAAAGTAATGTAATTCGTTTTGGTTTTTTGTTACAAAAAATGGAATATGTGTCATATTTTCTCTCAAGATATCTCAGAAACTAAGCGACTCACCTAGGCTATTGTTTTTAAAGCTTAGGATAGAATGTTCTAGCTGTGTGCCAGATCTTTAAACATCTTTAAAAAAGTTCTTGATAGGGAAAAACAAATGAAGAGACTTTAGGAAATGTCCTTAAGAAAATGTAATTTTAACATGACAATGCTTGACAACATTCATCATGTACAGTATATAGACTATATATTGTTAACAGTAAGTCAGCGATTTATACAATGTGTTCATACCTTGTTTGTTTGTGTTGCATCATGTACATTATATAGACTATACTGCTAACAGTAAGTCAGTGAGTTATACAGACACGACGTCAGAACTTGAAGCTAATGCCGGTTTTACGGACTTTGCGGTGTTTACAATTAAGATTTAAACATATTGTATTGCCAATAATTTGTTACATACAGAATAATATCCACATATATACAATAGGAATATTATTATGACAAATGGGTCGGGTAACAAGTTCTACCAACATTAGTTTAAATCCTTCCCGGTTAACATCTTGAAATTGCAAATGCGTATGGCTGAGTGAAATAAATTACAATAATTACAATGGCAAATAATACATTTAGAGAGAGAGTGATGAATAGTGAACACAACATATGAGAGAGAGAGACAGAGAGAGAGAGAGAGACAGAGAGAGTTTTCCCCAATCTCTAAGTTCCAATCAGTTAGAAAACATTAACGCTTTTAACAGTGTATACATGTTACATGAATTGATATAGCTCTATAACTTCAGATATGTAATAACAACAACAACAGCAAACACTATAATGGTATGCTTAGAGTGTCGAAATATGTCGGAGTATCAGACACCTATGTAAACCTATGTGTTTCTCGTATATATGTTTGAACTGCTACGAAGAGGGATTTATTTTCCCTGTCAGTTATCTGTTCACGACTATAATTAGGCTGGGACCCAACCTCTCGTATCGTGCAAAAAAACACTTTTGGTTTACCCGGAAAGATATACTCGTGATTTTTTGCATATCAATAGCAGAAACTGTACTCTATACGAAACCACTGTATGGATTAATGGTATTCTTTGCATTTCGTAACACCAACGCATTTTCTACGGAAGCCCATAAGTGATAAGAAAATATTGATATTCAAAGAAAAAAGGTGTACAAGTTTATATTTTAGCGATATGATTTTGTTTTGTACATAAATAAGACATATGCACGCATAATTATATTCTGTTTATGCCGAATGCAATTTTCAATTATTTTTTTAAAATCAAAAGCGGTTTAAGGATTGAAGATGGCGGGCAGATGGGTGGAGGGAGGGACGGGCATACACCTTTTGGCTAAAGCTTTCATGCACGTTGTTAATAACTTCTGTAAATTGTTTTCGGTTAAAACCAACTTTACTGTGAAGTGTTATATCTTTAAGATGTCACTTTCTTACGAGCAAGACCGATTTTCTCCTTTTCAGAATAGAGTTATGACCCCTGAGTTACTTAACAAAAATGCACATTTTGGGTAAAGCGTAGGTGCAAGGTTTCTTTATCTTATTTTGGATTTTAACTAAAATTGCTGTGAAGCCTTATATCAAACAGACATCACTTCCTTACGATCAATGTGTTCCTTTGCCTTTTATAAATAGAGTTATGGCACCTGATTATCTACGAAAATACATTTGTGTGTAGAGTTTATGTTAATTAATCAAGTTTTATTGAAAATTAAACGACATTTTGGGTGGAAATTTTATATACAAATATGATACCAGTATATGTTAATAATATTTATGATACATCAAATTGTTTTGCCATTTTAGAATATAGGTATGGCCCTTAATTTACTTAGAAAATATGGTTATTGCAACAACTGTCTTGAATTGTGTAGGTTTAAACCATATCGTTTAGTGTGAAGTCTTAATAACATTAACATACTGGCAGATATTTAGAATCCGTTCGATGGTAGCTTTTAGATTTCTTAATACAGTTATGGACCTTTACTAAACCTTGAAAATAGAATAGTAGTTACTGCAATTACTGTCTTATCAAATTGTAAACGTCCAAATTGGTTCACTATTTTGTCACAGACGTTTGATTGTATTTATCAGAAAAATAACGGGTTGTTTATTGACTAGTTTCGTTGGAAGGCGATTGAGCGACGTCATTGTTTGGGTATGACGTCTGACAGAGTTTCTCCAAAACATCTTGAATACTATCTAAATGATTTATTTGAAATTTGCACTTTTGTTACATATGATCATTAACTGTCCAACCAACATTGGTGTTTCTGTGACCTTGAGTTTCAATTGAAGGTTCTGATTGATTGAACAGGCAACTTCTGGTTAAGAAGTTTGTCAACGTTTCTCAAACACATCATGAACTTGAATATTTTCCTACGGTTTGTATCGCCTTGATCCATGGGACGCAATGTATTAAATAGTGTAATAGAATCATGTTTACAGTTTAAAACTATAAGTATCACTAAATATGACCCATATCCTATTTCGAGTTATAAACAAATTATGGTATAAAAGTCGAGAAGGAAATATAACATTCACAGAACACAATCAATCAACCAAACACACGTATTTGAAACAAACACCAATCACAAGGATAGAAAAGAGCAAAGTATGCGAAATGACAAACTCAAACGGTTGAAATATGGGTACCTCCTTGGAATGGTCAGTGGCGATATGGGTACCTCCTTGGAATGGTCAGTGACATAAAGGCTGCTGGGGTTAAACCAGGTTCTAGAGTGCACCATACCTAACTCTAACCTATTTTCATTCCAATAAAATTCGACCAGCCAGGCTATAACCCCTTACAAACTAGGAAGTATGAATAGCAATTAGTAGGCAATATAAGTATAACACAAAATGATCATGTATATATGAATAGAAATTCCCAGAAAGCCACAAAGCAAATACTTGTCAGAAGCCAGGACAAAAAAAGAATGATGATGATCAGACAATATTAAATAAAAAATTAGGCCTATTTAGGTAGAAGCACATGCATTCATTACGATATATAGTATTGAAGGATAGAGATAGAGAGCAGAAGAAGGCCCTTTACTATATACATATACTATAACTATATTCTGTCTAGCCTTCTATATTATATATCGTAATAAATTCCTGTGAGTAGATCAGTCGGGTCATCGCAACATTAATTGTAAAGCATTGTGGCGAACTATAAATGGGTCAACATCTAAACATGCAGTGCATTGCATAATGATAGGGTCATATCCTATTTGTTATGTTTGTTAACAAGTTTAACACAGATTGTATGAATGTGATAATGACCAATAATCTTAAAAAGTCTGTACATATAGTCACCACAGTATTCACGTTGTGACAGACCTTGTAGCAGAAGTGTTCTGACAATACTTTAAGTAAATCAGGGTAAACCTTCGCAAAGGTTTGTCCGGATATAAACCTCAATGAAGCACTATTAAAGCTGGAGTAGATGAAAAGCTAAACAAACTTCCAACTATGTACGGTATTCCTAATTTACAAAAACAGCCTAATAAAGCACACTTTCTTGATATTTCTAGTGTCTGCACCACTACAGACATCTCCAAAGGTATAACGTCCTGTCTTACTGCCGCTGTAGATCACGTAACACAATATTGTGCTAAAGCTTATGCTAACTTTTGGATTAATATATTCTGGTCGTTATTACTTTCTTGAAAATGATTGTAGTAAACGTCACCCAAACCTTTTCAAATATAAGCTTATTGCTTTTATTCTATATTTATTTTAGTGAATAAACACTAATGTTTGCTCAGCATTATACTGCGGTAGAATAAAATGTATTCTTTGGCATATCACTCCGCCATTAAAACAATCAAAATGGACTCTACCATTGCGTTTTCCATAGGGTTGCATTATATCGTTTGTTCTTACCATCACTTTCTAAAATTTCATAGCTCTAAACAGCCAACCTAAAATTAAAATACTAACCTAAATTCATCAAAAATGTCCAAAGTAAGCGGAGTTCCGTTCGATTGTTTACCACTCAGTACCACCCCATGGCATTAATGGTGTCAGGTCGCGGAGATTATTTATGATAACCATTTTGATATTTTAGCTGTGGTCATGTGACAAATTATGACGTAATCGCAGACTATTTTCTAAGACGTTGACAGAGTCACATGGTGATCCTGGTAGAGATTGGGTAATGATCACTGTTAAAAGGCTTATCAAAGGAGGTTGTCACCTTATTATTTTGCAACGCACTGCATGTTTAGTGGTTGACCCATTTACAGTTCACCGCTTTGCTTTCCACTTGATTGTGCGATCGCCGGAAAGATTGTGGACCTATGATGACGTCTAAATCCTGAAAGGACGGTAACGTTCGATGGTTGTCTTTAATATTGTCTAGTCGTGCCCTTAACAGTGTCAAAATTGAAATTATCTCTCTTGTCATAGAGTTGGCTTAATATTTCTCAGTTTCAATCGCGAGATGTAAATCGAGTAAAGAAGATATAGCAACTATGAGAAATATTAGCTTTTTTGAGGTGAAGTTCTTTGGAAAGAAAGTATATGTAGTAAAGAAAAGAAAGGGTTGTAATTGTCCAATATATCATCCATATACAAAGAGGTATAATAAAAGACTTCAATTACATCTGCCTAAGCGTATCTGGTAAAAGACTAAAAATGAAACCTCTAACATAACAAAACAAAAACAAATTTGCAACAAGAGTTGCACATTTCGCTCCCATTTGGGATTCCAATAATTTGTGTATAAACAGTAGTGTCATACTAAACTAGTTCCATATGTGTAAAAAATATTATCTTATATGAATATAAATGCTTCGAAAACAACTACGTGACAAGTCCACATAGTGTAATTGTCCAAAACCCTTCAACTAAATATTAGTGAGAATCAGAACTCGTTTACTGTATTTGCCGTGTACTCAGTCTGAAATTTAAATATTTGCAAACATCAAGGGCGATAACTTTGTAAACGACTCCTCAATTGTTATCATTGTCAAACAAAACCGAGACCTTAATAATATTACCCCAAAAAGCATGGAAAATCAAATTATATTTATTACAATCATCTTGAAAACAAACACGCTCCTTAGTCAGAGGACGATATCCTCTTTGTTCAATTAGAATATTACACAGTAATTGATGATATTTCAAAGGAAAGTAGGAAACAATCAGACGATTGGAATTTTTTGACAATTTAGAGCAATAACTTGATACTCGTCTAACCTGTCTGAAATCCGTTTGATATAAAGTTACACGCCAAACTGTGTGAAAATCGAAACCAATTTATTTAATGTATTGTGTACGAAAGCTGAAATTTGCATTTTTGCAATAATCAAGGGCAATAACTCAGTAAGACAGGTATCAATTCTGCTCATTGCCATCTTGTCAAAGTTCATATTCATATAAAGTCTCACACTAAATAATGCGAAAATCGGAATCCGTTTACTAAAGTAATGTGTGTACTCAAGCTAAAATGTTCCTATTCTTTCAATAACAAAGGGTAATCCCTCTTTAAAGCAAGTGTCAGTTTTACTCAGTATTGAACTTGTCAAAGGCCTTGTAGGTATAAGGCCTAACACCATACAACATTTAGTGGAAATCGGAAACCGTTTACTTCAGTTATTGTGAACACAAGAAATTCGCATTATCCCTGGCACAGGACAAAACAAAATTCATAAAAGGTCTATAACTCTTGTTAAAATTAGTAAAGTGTAACATAATCAGGTCTTGATTCTGTAGTTTGATATTTCATATACACATCTAGGTTTCAAATACTGGAACTGTATTTGCCTAAAAGGACGTGTGCAAATTTCTTTATTTTCCTTTGAATGTTTGTTCAGCGATTTTCATACATTGGCTTGGTACGAATGGGTTACCGTAGAAATCGCGATGCTGTTACGAAATGCAAAGTATGCCAGAAATCCATACAGTGGTTTCATATGTACAAGACCCCCATCTGTTAATACTTAAAAAATCAGGAGTATATCTTTCCGGATAATGGTTTTCGTTTTTTTCAGGCTTGGGTCCCCGCCTAAATGGCACTTGTAGTTTCAGAGAAGAATATTTTTTAAGTTTTTCCCTATATAACTATATGTAAAACATGTGACCCCTGGGTTGGGACCAAATTTTACCCCAGGGTCCCCATTCAAACAAACTTGGTAAGGACCATAAGCTGAGTGTAAATACAAAACATTAAACCTTGGACTCTTGTAGTTTCAGAGAAGAAGATTTTTAAAGCGTTTCCCTATATATTAGTCTATGTAAAACTGCGTCCCCTGGGGCGGGGCCAAATTTGACCCCAGGGTCACAATTTGAACAAAACTGGTAGAGTATCCATCAGCTGATAATAAATAAAAAAAATATTAAACCTTTATCTATAATCTCTTGTATTTTCAGATAAGTTCTTGCCTGTAACGCTATGTAAAACTGATTCAACAAGGGCCCTAAGCTCCCCCATTAAAGTGAAAATGAACACGTGAACCAATTTCTGCCATTTGTCATCTTTTCGTTATTTCGCAGCGAAAAAGATGACAGAACGAAAATACGACAGAATGAAAATACGCCAAATGCAGCACGAAAAGACGACAGAACGCCACGAGAAAAAACGATACTTCAGCCGCGAAAAGACGCCATTTGATATTGTAGTCTTTTCGTTATTTCGAGTATTTTTCTGTCGTCTTACTAGATATAAAAATGTATTATCCTAGCTCTGTGCCGGGTGCCTGTGGGCATCTGGGCATCTGGGCATAACCTCAAACAATGCCTACCCAGAATCTCCACCAATATAAACGGACCGGAAAAATTACAATGAAAAATTATATATAAATATTTAAGGCATTCAGCGGCGTTGAACTCGGGACACCTTGCATGTGAAGTGGACGCTTTACCGATAACACCATCAAAGCTAGCTCTGCGGCGATACAGTAGTAACGCGCTTATAATCATATCTACAGGCCTGCCATTTCTCAGGCTTTGCGCCGGTAATTACCGGCTTTTTGATTAGATTACCGGCTTACCGGCTTTTCTGTTAAAATTGCCGGCTTTTTCAAAAAAAAAGTCATACATTTTATTAGTACCCAATTATTAACAAAAATACCAACACGTGTACCCAATACGCGACTGCATGTGGTCAGATGATGGCAACTAATTGGTGTGTACACCACAGTCCACCAATCAGTTAGTCCAAATCGCCCGCGGCGTCTTATGTAATTCGAGTTCTGTATATGATAAACAGGAAATTGATATTTCACTTGCTTTTTATAGTGTTTTTAAAGTTGACTGCTTTTAATGTGGTAGTGTTACAATTTCGGCCACTGTGTTACATTTTCGGTCACTTGTATATTGCAGTTGAAGTGTTTTTTAAATCTCGTCATTAAAACACATAGGCATAAAAAATAATGGATTAATCCTTGTACATACTAATCTGTGAATTAGATTTGTGGTTTAACACATTTAAAATGCACAAATACCAGGATTCAACAATTAAATTACAAGAGACTATGAATATCCAGCATATTCATTTTTTATATACACGTATAGAAAATAAGATAATACATGTTAAAGGGGTTGATGCACTGTTTTCAAATAGGTTTATTTTAAAGGGCTCTGAAAATCTTGAAAAAAGCTGAACGAATTATCAAAATGCCATGAAAAATAAAGGAGATATGACCCATTGAATATTTGCAAAGAAACATAAATGGCATATATGGCCCAAAACTACAATTTTTTTCACACAGTTCATTTTTTGTACCCAGGCACAACTGGTTACAATAAAGCTTGTACCCAGTATCCGGTAACAAATAACATACCCTATGGAAACATTTGTGTTTTTAGGACATTATCATATATGGCCCAAAACTACAATTTTTTTCACACAGTTCATTTTTTGTACCCAGGCACAACTGGTTACATTGGATACAAAAACAAAAACAAAATAATTAGCCCAACATTTTTTACGAGATCATTTTTTGTACCCAAGCACAACTGGTTACATTGGATACAAACACATTAGCCCTTCACGAATTCATTTTTTGTACCCAGGCATAACTGGTTACATTGGATATAAAAGTATTGGACATGTTTCCATTAATAATTAATATATATATATTACATGTATTATATACATATTGTTTTAGGACATACTTTAGTTTTGGATAAATGGTTACACAGGGCTACACCAGGTACAAACTGCGTTCGAACTGAACTGAATGTTGTTTAACGGCTCATCAACACAGTATAGGTTATTTAGAGCCGCCCCAGAGAGAGGGGAAGGATACAGAGGAATCCGGGAACCTGACCTAATCTTATTATCGAATCGATTCCTATGGTTCTTTAACGTGCTCGGAGGATAGACCGATACACGGGACCGCCCGGTTGGGTACAACTAATAATATTAATAGATTTGGGGCACATTAGTCTTGGGTACATGGTTACACAGGGATACACCAGGTACAAACTGGGTACAACTAATAATATTAATAGATTTGGGGCACATTAGTTTTGGGTACATGGTTACACAGCGTTACACCAGGTAACAACTGAGTACAAGTGGGTACAACTAATAATATTAATAGATTTGAGGCACATTAGTTTTGGATACCTGGTTACACACGGCTTGAAGTAGACGAAATACTAACTCAGTAACTGGCTACAACGTATACATAAAACATAATACAACCCCCACCCCACCCACCCACCCACTCGAAACAAAATGTTTGTTATTTCTTTTTTACATATCTATGTGTTGTTTTTGGCAATTCTTATACATATAGCTATGTTGCCCTCCGCATCCCACTCCCCACCCCCACTCCCCCACTAGTACGTACTTAAGCATATATATATATATATAATTCTTGTAGCATTATGCATCTTATTCATACTTCACCCATACTGGGGCAATGGTTCAGACAGAAAGCATATCTAATATCAAAATTACTTGTGTATAAATCATTTTAAAGTGTTTTCGTATACATCTACTTTAAAAAGATTTATGATACGAAGCTATATTGGATGAAAACCTTTTTCGCAATCGAAACTCATATTCATGGTAATAAAATAATAAATTAGCGAGCGCACGTAGGCAAACAAACTTCTTCCGAATGAAGTATTATTGAAGTTTCATAAATTGTGCAATAAACGGACACATAATTTACCTTTGTTTGTTTTCAGACATATGAACGTATAAAACTCCCTTAATCGTGTAAGTGGTCTCCTAACCAAGCGATAGTTGGTCCTAGGTATTCATAAATTATGTATCCATGTATTCAAACCAACTCTGCCTCAGATCTATTATATACATGCTGTACATGCTTATTAAACGGATTTCTTTAAACTAAAGCTTGTACCCAGTATCCGGTAACAAATAACATACCCTATGGAAACATTTGTGTTTTTAGAACATATCTTCTTATAAATGGAGACGGCCATCTTTGAAAGATGACGTCATCGCGACTTTTTACCATATATGACATATTGACAAAATGTCTTTTAAACAAAGAAAATCACTGCAAATAAAAAATAAGCATTCGATTTATACATTTTACATCTGTATATTTACTTTTGATAAATTTGCAGTGATTTTGTTTGCTTTAAAGTATATTTTGTCAATATGCCATATATGATATAAAAAAAAGGCGCGATGACGTCATCGTTCCAAGATGGCCGCCTCCATGTATGTTCTTTGTAAATTTTCAATAGGTCATATCTCCTTTATTTTTCATTTTGATAATTCTTTCATTTTTTTTCAAGTTTTCAGAGCTCTTTTAATTGAATTGGATTGTATAGTCGCACCAACAGCTAAGGTCATATGGCGACTTTACAGCTTCCACTGGTGGAGGAAGACCCCAGGTGCCCCTCCGGGCAATTTTCGTGCACGGGCGGGCACCTGGGTAGAAACACCGACGTTCCGCAAGACAGCTGGATAGCTTCCTCAGAGCCCTTTCAAAGAAACCTTGTTTACAAACAGTGCATCAACCCCTTTAATCTTGATTATGCAATATCGACCTAATATGACCGGACAAAATATAACACTGTAAATAAAATAACAAAATCCTGACAGATTAAATGTGTATCCAAGTAATAAGCTTTATAAATTCTTTCCGATAAAACTACTTATTCATAATTTTGCTAAAGCATCATCTTAGTAGACTGACTTTTTTAGGTCGGTGATAGTCGAGGTCTTTATCCTAGATGTTTAAACCAATTTTACTGTAAAACTTAAAAGTATTTATGTGTGATTCTTTTAAAATCTTGCATATATAGAGGATTTTAAACGAGTTCAAATTTCATATAAGATTTATGAAACGAGTTATGAATTATTTTAATTTTAACGAGCCTTTTGGCGAGTTAAAATTAAAAATAATTCATAACGAGTTTCATAAATCTTATATGGAATGGGAACGAGTTTAAGATCCTTTTTATCATATAACATTGCAATCAAATTAGTAAAACATAATTCAGATGGACATAGAACCGCCACGACGTCAGACACACTTTAGCGCCAAAACGTCATAAAATATGTGACGGAGTAACGTCGCGTCTCACACATGACATTGCGTATAAAAGAGTCGTGTTTTACCTCTTTACAAAATAGCAGTTTACGCCAACTTTTTAACAAACCAACAACAATGTTTTGTATAACGTGCATTATTTTGATAAGCTGTCACAAATAATAAGTTTATGACTCAGATCTGGCTGAATTTGTAATAAATAAAATAGTTTCAGTTAATAAACTTGCGTAGTGTTACAGGTTTAACCCAACCAATCAAAATCGTTCCAGGTTGTATTACACGTGTGTCATACAATAGAATAAATAAATGGGTGTTCGACACTGCAAACAAGGGACGTTATGTGACAAACATGTATATGAATATTAATATGACATATGTATCAGTTTCAAATTTAATCTTAAAAAAATGGTATCTTTATACTTTGAGAAAGATTTTTACTTCACTATTGATAATTTTGATAGAGCATCATCAAAAAAACTGACCAATTAGTGACCAGAAATAAGACATAACCAATACATTCTGTTTAGTGATAAACTCGGTCTTCATCCTTGATGTTCAACCAAGTTTACTGTTAAAATGAAGGTATCTACAGTGTGATTCTTTTAAAACCCTGCATATTTCTTGCACATTCATGCAAACTGATTCAGTATGTGTATCTTTTAAAATCAAAATCTTGAAAATTATCATTTTTTTACTCTGTCAAAGATTATTATTTTACTTTAGAACCTAAGGATAAAAATCGAGTAACACACATTTTGTCACCTACTGAAAATAAAATCAAGGCTCAACATCTCTCCAATGCAAAATTATTAATTGCACCTAAGGATAAAAACCGAGTAACACAAATTGTATGGCCTACTGAAAATAAGATGAAATCTCAACATCTGGGTAATGGAAAAGTATGAATAAGATACAACAGAATGTAATATGTTGTATACACATTGTAATTTTCTTTTTTGTCAATCGCTTTTGAAAAGTGTTGATTTTGAAATTTTCGCTTCGCGCGTTCAAATTCAGCATTTCCCAAAATCTCAGGCTTTTTCTTAATTGTATTATGGTAGCCCTGTATCTATTTACATACCCCTCCCCCTCCACACCGCCCCCACACACTTAGCATTCAAGGACTAGAGTAACCATAAACACGCATAGAAAAAACTTATTACAATGATAAATAAACATCAAGAGCTATATAACATTACAAACATAAAATGACTGACAATTTCAACGGCAAAAATATCGCTGGGTGTTTAAACCAGGTTCTAGGGTGCAACAAACTCTTACCATAATGTCATCCCAATAAAATGGGACTCTGTAAAAAGGCTAAAGCGGCTTATTCAGGCTTTTAGTTATCAGTCTACAAACTAGGCAATACTGAGATTTTTTTGCGACGGGATGCACTTGTAAATGTCCGTATGTGCAGCAAAAAACACCCACAAGGCCACAGACGTCAAATAAAAAATCGAAGAGATGCATTTGTTGTAACATATTTGCAATACAATATTATTACAGTAAACAATCAAAAAAATCATACCTTGTCGCTGATTGTATGCGTTTATAGTTTGATACGATCAATATTCAAATTCAAATTCTCCAAAACTTCCATCTATCATCAATTGTCTCTGATTAAAAAACAGATAACAAACAGCAGCAGATCGGCATGACCAATTTGTAAATGGCGAAATGTATACTAAGGGAGATAACTACACTATTTTAACTGATTCAAAGTCATATGTATATATATTACTAATTAGACATTATTATTAAGCTGTAGTGTTATTATCCCTGATACGTCGTGTTTATACTACCTGATATGCTGCATAATGTTATATTTATATATATTACTAATTACACATTATCATTAAGCTGTAGTGTTATTATCCCCGTTACGTCGTTTTTATACTACCTGATATGCTGCATAATGTCAGTGACACAGATGGACTATAGCTCGCTAAATGTACTATTATACGGTTACGGAATTGCATTTGGCATATTTCCCATCAGTATGGTCAAAACTATTTAAGCACACGTGACTGCTGCTAGGCCAATGCAAAACGCTTATATTGTATCAATCGTGAACGCTCGGTCAATCCCGTCATTTTTCGGGATCCCGCCTCGTGTATATCACGTCGCTTTGGTATGTTCACAAACTTGACATTTGTATCGCCGGAAGGCAACGGCACAGCAAATAGTACACTGTTGCTATGTAAACAATATGGCCGCTAGACACACGTGTTGATGTATAAGTTGCGTTAAATGTTTGTTTTTTACAATGCAGATGAATGTTTTATCACTGTTTTGATGTAAATAAAAATTATATATCCGAGGTGCGATGACGTAACCAATATAGAAACCTTCCATTTACATTCGAGTAATGCTGCGAAGCAGTGTAAGAGATGTTTCGAATGATATTGTATGACATATGATAATAATAATATACACAGTAGGAACGCCGGTCCTATGGTGTAGGAATATATATTAAACATGGTCACGTGATAAAATCGATAACAAAAATGACATTATCGGCGAAATTGACACTGGTCAGATTTATAAACCTCTTGTCTATAAATTGTGATTATGACAAAACACAATCGCGGGTCGTTGTTAAAGTAATAATATTCATATAGTACATTGCTCGAACACTTGTTGCACACTTCGTGTAACTCCCATTAATAATTAAAGTTATTTTTCAAAGGGATAAATTTAGGCTGATTTACGGTTTAATTTACCGATAATGCGTTTTTCAATCAAATCCGATTTATTTTGTCATTTTAGAAGCGAGCATAAAAACAAATACATGTACCTGTAAGATAAATCGTTCCTATGTCCATATGTACAATTTCAATAAAATCGGAGAGAAGTACTTTTTTTCCCGAAAATTAACTAACATGACCTACCGACTCAAGGACGGCAACATTCATATACATTTACAGACGCGACAGGGTACACAAGAAACAATTCCATTATTTCAATACAAGTGTTTAAAATGTATGCATTCCAGACTAAATTTCTGATCTATACATCCTTTGGGTTTATGCCAGAATGCTCAAGTTAGGTTTTAACAAACAAAATTGCAACGGAACGTCGGGAAACGAAATCAGGATAGCGAAAATATACGTTGCAGTGTTAATTTTCTGAATCAGAAAAAAATAGAGAAAAAAATAAATTTTAAAGCGAGAATGAATTTGTTTTCATGATCGAATGTGTTCATTGACATGTCTACTATTAAAAACCAAAATTAAAAGTCAATCAGAAAAGAGTACTTTGTTTTCCCGAAAATTAACGAAGTACACCGTAATTGCTAAAATATGAAGGCTGGGCGTTCCAAATTATTGTTCACGCGGGATATAAAATCGTGCGTAAATTATGAAATCATTTTTTAGAGATATATTGATTTCAACATTGTTCAGGGACACCATAACGCTAGTATCCCTCCAACCCCGCCCCCTCACCCCGCCCCTCACCCCGCCCCCTCCACACCGTATTGATTAAGTTGTATATAGCTGAGAAAGCGCAGTTTTAAGCAATTTTGATTTATGTCGTCATTTTAGAAGGATAAAAACAAAAGGATGTACGCGTAGATACAGCATTCCTCTGTCTATATGTACAATATCAATAAAATCGGAGACAACTATTTTTTCCCCCGAAAATTAACTAACATGAATCAAATTCGATACACTTCATATACATTTACAGACGCGACGGGTACACAAGACATTCCAAATTTTTGATATATATACCCTTCAGGTTTATGCTAGAGTATTCACTTTATTTTTTAACAAACAAAACAAAATAATAACACAATAACAACGGTATGTCGGGACACGAAGTCGGGACTGTGAACATATACGTTGCAGTGGTAATTTTCGGAATCAGATAAGTTTAACAGTCAGAATTATATTCTTTTAGCTGTTCATTTACAACTGAGGGAGCGACTCGAGTTTTAAAGAAAGCAAGATTGGCGTGTGTCCCTATAACCAAGTAAATACACGACTGACAAATAACAGACATGCTATTGTCAGTAACAAACATTCTATAGTTATGTAATACACTGTATGCGTGAATCCAAAAAGTGCGGGTCTGTTTTTTGTATGTAAATATTATTTAGGGCATATATATTTTTTAAACCTAAATATATATATACATATAAATATCAAGGTATAAACGCCCAAAGTAAGTTATACATCAGATCCGTATGACGTACGAAAAGGCTGCACGGCCAGTATCGGCTAACGGAATACTCCCCCCCCCCCCAACACCACTCACACCTCCACCCGCCCCCCCCCCACCCACACCCACCCACCACCACACACACACAAAATATATTGCCCGCATCCGGGGGACCCTCCGTAATAACAAACCCGATTCAAACTAGAAACATAGAACCTGCATAAGAGTGTTAACGTTAGATGGTAAAATTAGAAGAAGTGTAAGTCAGTAATACAGGTTACGTTACATACCTCGTTGATGGTGGAATACATATAATTGTCAATTTGTGCAATCCTCGCATGAACGGTGACTTTCAAATGTGTAAATGGAGAATTATTACTAAGGGAGATAAGTCAATAAAACGTATTGGACATCTCTATAACCAGTACACTACTCCGATATACACTGAACCAAACAGCTAACGCATCAGTAGACAATACCTTTAAAATCACAATTATTCATAATTTTCCATTGCAGAGATGTTGAGATTTTATCTTATATTCAGTAGGTGATACACTTTTTGTTAGTCGTTTTTTTACCCTAGGTTCTATAGTCAAATATAACTTTTTGGCGAAAGATACATATATTGAATCAATTTGCAAGAATGTGCATGAAATATTTGAAATATTCAGGGTTTTAAAATAATCACACTGTAGATACCTTAATTTTAACAGAAAACATGGTTGATCATCAAGGATAAAGATCGAGTTAATCACCTACCAGAATGTATTGGTATGTCTTATTTCTGATCACTTATTGGTCAGTTTTTTTGATGATGCTCTATCAAAATTATGAATAACAATCATTAAATCAAAACAAATTTCATTCTGAACGAGACAAATATCTTGTCAATAACGACTGTAAATAAAAAAATAATCAAATTGCTGTCGTATGGAAAAGAAACAAAAATTAAACGAAAAAAAGGTGCGCGTTAGCACTTTTAGCATAAAATCACGATTCTAAACATGTTGTACATGCAGTAACTGTGTGTAATTCGTATAAGTCACGTAGATTGGGCTTGATATTTCTTTTTGTGAAGGTTTAAGGTCATATTCAACACACGTAGCATTAAATATGAGTCGATTATATTATGCTGGGGACAGACCACCCACTTTTCCTGGGTAGAACCAGTACTACACACCTCCCGCCAAGTTTAAGAATCGACACTTCCTCACTTACAGGTCGAGCTCTCAGTGCGATTCGAACCCGCAGCGGTGGGAGGCATGAAGGTTTACAACGTAACGTCGTTAACCCCTCGGCCACGGAGACGCTTGGGATTGATATCAAAAGATGTCGTGTAATTGAAAAGTGAATTAAACAACAAAGGTTATTTAAACATGTTACCCTGTAAATAATCCACTTGTTTTACCCTACTAGTAAGACTGATACATAAAGAGATAAAGACAACCTACACGCACAACTCCACGTGGAGTGAGATTCCGACGACGACGACGCCAAGGTGATCACATAAGCTCTCTTCTTATTCTTCGAATAGTCGAGCTAATGATAGTTAAAACATACATGGCCTTCATATCTCAGTGGATGAGGTCATACACATTAATAACTCAGTGGATGAGGTCATACACGTTAATAACTCAGTGGATGAGGTCATACACGTTAATAACTCAGTGGATGAGGTCATACTCGTTAATATCTCAGTGGATGAGGTCATACACATTAATAACTCAGTGGATGAGGTCATATACGTTAATATCTCTGTGGATGAGGTCATACACGTTAATAACTCAGTGGATGAGGTCATACTCGTTAATAACTCAGTGGATGAGGTCATACACGTTAATATCTCAGTGGATGTGGTCATACACGTTAATAACTCAGTGGATGAGGTCATACTCGTTAATATCTCAGTGGATGAGGTCATACACATTAATAACTCATTGGATGAGGTCATACACGTTAATGTCTCTGTGGATGAGGTCATACACGTTAATAACTCAGTGGATGAGGTCATACTCGTTAATAACTCAGTGGATGAGGTCATACACGTTAATATCTCAGTGGATGAGGTCATACACGTTAATATCTCTGTGGATGAGGTCATACACGTTAATAACTCAGTGGATGAGGTCATACTCGTTAATAACTCAGTGGATGAGGTCATACACGTTAATAACTCAGTGGATGAGGTCATACACGTTAATAACTCAGTGGATGAGGTCATACTCGTTAATAACTCAGTGGATGAGGTCATACTCGTTAATAACTTAGTGGATGAGGTCATACACGTTAATAACTCAGTGGATGAGGTCATACTCGTTAATACATCAGTGGATAAGGTCATACACGTTAATAACTCAGTGGATGAGGTCATACACGTTAATAACTCAGTGGATGAGGTCATACTCGTTAATAACTCAGTGGATGAGGTCATACTCGTTAATAACTCAGTGGATGAGGTCATACACGTTAATAACTCAGTGGATGAGGTCATACACGTTAATAACTCAGTGGATGAGGTCATACACGTTAATAACTCAGTGGATGAGGTCATACTCGTTAATAACTCAGTGGATGAGGTCATACACGTTAATAACTCAGTGGATGAGGTCATACTCGTTAATATATCAGTGGATGAGGTCATACACATTAATAACTCAGTGGATGAGGTCATACACGTTAATATCTCTGTGGATGAGGTCATACACGTTAATAACTCAGTGGATGAGGTCATACTCGTTAATAACTCAGTGGATGAGGTCATACACGTTAATATCTCAGTGGATGAGGTCATACACGTTAATAACTCAGTGGATGAGGTCATACTCGTTAATATCTCAGTGGATGAGGTCATACACATTAATAACTCAGTGGATGAGGCCATACACGTTAATATCTCTGTGGATGAGGTCATACACGTTAATAACTCAGTGGATGAGGTCATACTCGTTAATAACTCAGTGGATGAGGTCATACACGTTAATATCTCAGTGGATGAGGTCATACTCGTTAATAACTCAGTGGATGAGGTCATACACGTTAATATCTCAGTGGATGAGGTCATACTCGTTAATAACTCAGTGGATGAGGTCATACTCGTTAATAACTCAGTGGATGAGGTCATACTCGTTAATAACTCAGTGGATGAGGTCATACACGTTAATATCTCAGTGGATGAGGTCATACACGTTAATAACTCAGTGGACGAGGTCATACATGTTAATAACTCAGTGGATGAGGTCATACACGTTAATAACTCAGTGGATGAGGTCATACTCGTTAATAACTCAGTGGATGAGGTCATACACGTTAATAACTCAGTGGATGAGGTCATACTCGTTAATAACTCAGTGGATGAGGTCATACACGTTAATATCTCAGTGGATGAGGTCATACTCGTTAATAACTCAGTGGATGAGGTCATACACGTTAATAACTCAGTGTATGAGGTCATACTCGTTAGTAACTCAGTCGATGAGGTCATACACGTAAAATCTACAAATATCAGTACCGCGTGGGTTCATACAATGGCAGAGACATGTCTGATGGGATTCTCCATCCTTCACCTCCATCTCATCTCCGTCTGAGGTTGCTGTCCCAATATGACCTTCTATGACGTATTGACACTCACTCACATTTCATTCCAATTCAAACATAAATACCATATCTTCGATGTCAGCGATTTCGTCGAAGTTTGATTTTGTAACATCGTGTAGACGTGAAGATAATGTATAAACATCACATTCATGAGAGGGTGACAGTAAGAATGTCCACCATAAGGATAGGATTATCGCCCGAGGCGAAGTCGAGCACCCCTTTGTCGGATACTTTTTCCAAACAACATTTTTAAAAAGGTTGTTACGAAATTTATATCATTAGATTGGAAATAATTAAGAACATGAGTGTTAGTTTATAGAACTCGGTAAAGTACCTTTGAAGTTACGATGAGTTACGATCAGATCAAATTAGCAATAGCCCTTTCTCAAATTATATGCATGCCAGAAATTCCATTCCCAAAACGAGGCTAAGTGAGCATAACAACAGCTTGTTGTTTCCCCAAGCAATGGCTGCTAACATGGAATCTACTAAGAAAGGGAAGTCTGCTAAGCATTGTTGTGTACCTAACTGTACATCAGATTCAAGATATGATAAAAGTTTACATTTTCATAAAATCCCAAAAGATCAGGTCCTGAGAAAACAGTGGATAATCAAAATAAGAAGAGATGACGGACCATTATTCACAGTAAGTTTATACATGTACCCTTTGTTTACATGCACATATGTATATACTTATATATGCACTTAATGCATTTCGCTGAATATCCAAAAACAAATTAACACACATTGCACAAAAAAAAAATATTCCTGCATTCTACATCATGTGCTAATTGACTATTTACACTGTTACACAATTATAAATATACATCAGCATCAAATATTGTCTTTACCGTATGCTCTGAAATAAACCTGAGAAAAGTCATGTGACAATGTGGGCTATAAAAGACCATTCCCATGTTAGATCTATCAGTTACCTACCAAGAACAAATGTTTTCTTTTTCTCCAGATAAACCAAGACACTGTAGTGTGCTCAAAACACTTTAAAATGGAAGATTACAAGACGTGGACCCCAGTCCGAAAACGTTTGAAAACAGATACGGTGCCTTCGGTCTTTGACTGGAGCAGTCAGAAAACCGCAAGGAGAACTTTGAAGAGAAAAATACTTGCCAGTCATGATGAATTAACAGAAAGGTATCATATATAAAAAAAATCAATAAATAATTTAAAGCAAATAAAAGACAAAAACGTTTCTATACTATAATAGAATAGTTAAAAAAGTAATTTTCTGAGAGAGAGAAACAAAACATCACTGGCACATCACCAAATTCTGGAAGACTGCATGTTCTTAAAAATTATGAGAGGAAAAAATGCTATTGCAAAGAAACAGTTTTGAACAGTTTGTTTAAACTAAAAAAGAAAAAGGCAACAGTTGTTTTTTTTGCAGTATCGGTGAAACTGAAACTGACCATGAAGATGAGATTGTACCAGATATAGAACCTGAGAGACAGGCACCAGAAAACAACATCCCTGATGAACTGGTCATAAAACAATAAAGAATAGAACAGTAAGAAGACCAAGTGAGGCAGGCAACTGAAGAGTGCGAACGTTTGCAGAAACAAATAGTTTGGCTGGAAGGAAAAGGGGTATGCTCTTAATTGATGAGTTCTTTACGTTTTTGTGCCATTTGAGAGCAGGACTTCTTGAACAAGATTTAGGTGTATGTTTTAATTGTTCTGTGGCAACTGTCAGTCGGAAAATAGTGACATGGGCAAACTTTTTATACTTTGTCCTAGGATCTATTCCTACTTGGCTGCCAAAGCAATCTATTCAACGATTAATACCAGACTGTTTTCAGAATATATACCCAAGTACGAGAGTGATCATTGATTGTACTGACATAAGAACTCAGCATCCATCTTCCCTGGTATTGAATTCTCAGTCATATTCAAGCTAAAAAGGAGCAAATACATTCAAATGCCTGCTTGGGATCGCCCCTCATGGAGTAGTAACTTGTGTGTCTTCTTTGTATACAGGGTGTATGGCAGATATTGAAATAACAAGATTATCTGGCCTATTGGATCTAATTGAACAACAAGGGGATGATACAATGGCAGACAAAGGTTTTCTATTGAAAAATATTTGGCTGAAAAGGGGGCAGCATTAAACATTCCAGATTTGCTTAGTAAAAAGCAACAGTTTAATGTGAGTGAAATAAAAAACACTGAACAAATTGCAAAAATAAGAATTCATATTGCAAGAATGAATCGATGCATAAAAGAGAAGCATCTGTTTGACTCTGAAATTCCCCTTTCACTCTCTGGTTCAATAAACCTGTTATGGACAGTTGCATGTCTGCTTGCTAATTTCAAAGGACCACTAGTCAAAGCCTGGTCCGTTAGAGAATTTGATTGAACATGTTCAGTTGTTTTTTTTCTTAACAAAATTTTGTTCAGACAATTTTTTCTACAAACCGTTAACAAAATTTTGTTAAGACAATTTTTTCTACATAACATAACGTGAATTCTAGTGCATTTTCAAAACATTTAATTGACCCGTGTGGTTCCCGGGTGCCCCGTGACGGTGCCCCGTGACCAAACGGGGCCACTGCAGACCCCTTTGGACGGGTAGGCAGAGGTAGAATCCCCCCAAATACATGTTCATTTTTTCATTTTTTGTTCATGTTCATTAAAGGTCTTCATCATGATCCCTGCATTGTTTAAGGTGCCATCTCGCTCACATCAAAAGAGCTGTGGCAGAAAAACAATAAACGTGGCTCCAGCGTAAATGGCGTTTCTACGATAGAATTTGCAGCAACTCTGCAGTTCAGGGTGAGAAGGTTCTAGGCCCATTTTCCATATTTTATCTCTATGTACATGGAGGATGAGCCTGGCATGTTCATGCCTGTTAGGCCGCCATATAACCTTTTATGTGTTGGTGCGCCTTAAAACCAAATTCAATTCCAAAACATTTAATTGCTAAATCCTATGATAATGACGTGCGAGGCCCTTAAAATATGACAAGAATTGCTTGTCGAATTTTAGGTGTGTGATGGTGTGGGGTGGGTGGAGTGGTGGGGTGGTGGGATGAGAGCCTCTGGTTCGCTCTTGTTATTTGGGGATAAGCTAATTCAATCTGTAAGGTATGAAATGAATGTTGTTTAACAACACATTATTCGTAATTCGAGAGAGGACATCACACACAGGAATATGGAACCTGACATAATATAACGATATAGTCTTATATCTAACGTGCTTGGAGGATAGACTCCTATATAAAAAACCTCCCAGTTTACGTCCCCATCCGACGGACGAGGCTAATAAAAAGCGTCTTGCTGAAGAACACAAAGACGAACCTCAGTGGCGATAGTGAAGCTTGACCCCGGGTTAACCGGATTTCAAGTTCAGTGGTTATTTATAGGGCCACGACAGCCCCTTTATAAATTATGAAGCGGTATTTAAAATATTCCTTTAAACATTTTAATGAAATTGAGACCAAACGCTCGTTTGTGCTCGCAATCATATTGTGTGTTTTTTTGTAAATATATTAAATAGTTTGTGAGATACACACATCTTGTTACATTGTTGTTATACACCTCGCTGCGCTCGGCATTATTTTGGCGTTTACAGCACCATTTCACCATGTTTACCACACTGTCATAAATATGTTATAACATATGAATTTGTAAGCGTTTTGGGGCACCGCTTCTCGAAGCTTATGGCAGTATGTGATCTATGAATTTTTTTAAAGTTCGGGGTCTCGCTTCGTGGAAACAAGGTACCGAATTGCCGATTTCAAATGGCAGATCCTATTATATTAAAGTCATACGTTTATTTTATTTTTGTAAATCAATGAATAGAAATGGATCTAAATAAAGTCATATTAAAAAAAAAAATACACAAGTAGATGAAAGGTATTTAAAATGACTTTGCGCAATTTAGATCTAATAATCTATCCAAAATAAAAGTGTTTTGGTTACACATGTAATAAACAGGTCATTAACTGGGGTAGGTGTGCCTCTTTGTGACATTGGCCCTTGACAGCCATATGAGGCCCTCGAGCTAAACCTCTCGGGCCTCATATGGCTATCTCGGGCCAATATCACAAAGAGGCACACCTACCCCAGTTAATAACCTCTATTTATATTCATGTAGTTTGTTACATACAATAACTTGCTATATAAATACATTATGCTCTTGCTCATCTCACCAGTGGAATTTATGTATAAATATGTATATTATTTAAACATGTTCATGGGCCATTTTTGGCTTAAATAAAGAAATAAACTATATAGTAACAAACAAGGCCCGTTTTTCGTGTAATACAGGCATTATCTATACGGTCATATTACACAAGCGCGTGAAACGGCGGGCCAAAAATCCATATTGCGGGCCAAAAAAGCCATATGGCGGGCCGAAAATCCATATTAAATCTAGTAGACTACGTTACATACATTTAGCATTAGAGTATAGCTATTTGTTTTAATAATCGACCACGAACCAGTCAAATCGTGCATCGACACGTGCAATGTATCCAACGACAACTGCGTCGGTTGAAAATGGCAGCCATAATGCTCGCTACACGGTCAAAATTGTGACTGGCTCGGAGATGTTGAACGGCTTAAAGATAACCAACCTGAAGAACTAAAAAAGCATTTAGAACTTTCTTTTTTTAACCATTACGAAAAAAGATGGATCAAGGGCCAAACATTCATTTCTTTTTGATTCTGTCAGGCGATAATTTGGAATAGAAAGCAGTCAGTTTCGTATGAAAATACCACAGTAATTCGAAGATAGTGCTGACCCGTTTACCAACGAAAAGACGACCATACAGTGCTGTACAGTATCATTTGTACTGTACTATGTAGATCTACCAAAATATTTTTGGTGAAAATGTTATCAGAATTAACATATTAAATTATACATGAACAACTTGAATTTGATCAAACTGTCTTCAACAATCAACAATCTATTATCAGGCTTGTAGTTACGATAAGGCAGACTTTTTTTGAAATCACAGAAAAAACTTACACACACGTACAAATTAATAATATGCGTGTGGGTGGGGTGGAGTTTGCATGTCACCGGACCTCCCCAGAAAGGGATTTGCCTCAGTTAAATTTCAGGCCTGTCTACGGGACTGATTATAATATGAACTGCCGTTCTGGTCTGTTATCAAATACATTTCAAATAAAGGTCATCCAGGAAACAATAAATGTAAAATTATGTGAAATAATAAATATTCTCCTACCTTTTTATCCTTATTTATCCAGTGAGCATAAAATTCGTGACTTTGACTAAAATATTGTGAAATACTATTACCCAGTGAGCATACAATTCGTGACTTTGACTGAAATATTGTGAAGTACCATTACCCAGTGACCATGCAATTCGTCACTTTGACTGAAATATTGTGAAAAACCATTACCCAGTGAGCATACAATTCGTCACTTTGACTGAAATATTGTGAACTACCATTATCCAGTGAGCATACAATTCGTCACTTTGACTGAAATATTGTGAAATACCATTACCCAGTGAGCATACAATTCGTTACCTTGACTGAAAACCGTTGAACTACCATTATCCAGTAAGCATACAATTCATGACTTTGACTGAAATATTGTGAAATATCATTACCCAGTCAGCATACAATTCGTGACTTTGACTGAAATATTGTGAAATACCATTACGCAGTGAGCATACAATTCGTTACTTTGTCTGAAATATTGTGAAATATCATTACCCAGTGAGCATACAATTCGTGACTTTGACTGAAGTATAGTGAAATATCATTACCCAGTGAGCATACAATTCGTGACTGACTGAAATATTGTGAAATATCATTACCCAGTGAGCATACATTTCGTGACTTTAACTGAAATATTGTGAAAAATCATTACCCAGTGAGCATACAATTCGTGACTTTGACTGAAATATTGTCAAATATCATTACCCATTGAACATATAATTCGTGACTTTGACTGAAGTATTGTGAACTGCCATTAGCCAGTGAGCATACAATTCGTGACTTTGACTGAAATATTATGAAATATCATTACCCAGTGAGCATACAATTCGTGACTTTGACTGAAGTATTGTGAATTACCGTTAGCCATTGAGCATAAAATTCGTGACTTTGACCGTAATATTGTGAAATATCATTAGCCAGTGAGCACACAATTCGTGACTTTGAAATATTGTGAAATACCATTACCCAGTGAGCATACAATTCGTCACTTTGAGTGAAGTATTGTGAAATACCATTACCCAGTGAGCATACAATTCTTGACTTTGACTGAAGTATTGTGAACTACCATTACCCAGTGAGCGAAGAATTCGTGACTTTGACTGAAATATTGTGAAAATACCATTACCCAGTGCGCATACAATTCGTCGATTTGACTGAAATTTTGTGAAATACCATTACCCAGTGAGCATACAATTCGTGACTTTGACTGATATATTGCGAAATATCATTATCCAGTGAGCATACAATTCGTAACTTTGACTGAAATATTGTGAAATACCATTACGCAGTGAGCATACCATTACCCAGTGAGCATACAATTCGTGACTGTTGACTGAAATATTGTGAAATACCATTACGCAGTGAGCATACCATTACCCAGTGAGAATACAATTCGTTACTTTGACTGAAATATTGTAAAATACCATTACCCAGTGAGCATACAGTTCGTGACTTTGACTGAAATATTGTGAAATGCCATTACGCAGTGAGCATACCATTTCCCAGTGAGCATACCATTACCCAGTGAGCATGCAATTAGTTACTTTGACTGAAATATTGTGAAATACCATTACCCGGTGAGCATACAATTCGTGAATTTGATTGAAATATTGTGAATTACCATTACCCGGTGAGCAGACAATTCGTGACTTTGACTGAAATATTGTGAAATACAATTACCCAGTGAGCATACAATTCGTGACTTTGACTGAAATATTGTGAAATACCATTACGCAGTGAGCATACAATTCGTGACTTTGACTGGTATATTGTGAAATACAATTACCCAGTGAGCATACAATTTGTGACTTTGACTGAAATATTGTTAAATACCATTACGCAGTGAGCATACACTTCGTGACTTTGACTGAAATATTGTGAAATACAATTACCCAGTGAGCATACAATTCGTGACTTTGACTGATATATTGCGAAATATCATTAACAAGTGAGCATACAATTCGTAACTTTGACTGAAATATTGTGAAATACCATTACGCAGTGAGCATACCATTACCCAGTGAGCATACAATTCGTGACTGTTGACTGAAATATTGTGAAATACCATTACGCAGTGAGCATACCATTACCCAGTGAGAACACAATTCGTTACTTTGACTGAAATATTGTAAAATACCATTACCCAGTGAGCATACAGTTCGTGACTTTGACTGAAATATTGTGAAATGCCATTACGCAGTGAGCATACCATTTCCCAGTGAGAATACCATTACCCAGTGAGCATGCAATTCGTTATTGTGACTGAAATATTGTGAAATACCATTACCCGGTGAGCATACAATTCGTGAATTTGATTGAAATATTGTGAATTACCATTACCCGGTGAGCAGACAATTCGTGACTTTGACTGAAATATTGTGAAATACAATTACCCAGTGAGCATACAATTCGTGACTTTGACTGAAATATTGTGAAATACCATTACGCAGTGAGCATACAATTCGTGACTTTGACTGGTATATTGTGAAATACAATTACCCAGTGAGCATACAATTCGTGACTTTGACTGAAATATTGTGAAATACCATTACGCAGTGAGCATACACTTCGTGACTTTGACTGAAATATTGTGAAATACAATTACCCAGTGAGCATACAATTCGTGACTTTGACTGAAATATTGTTAAATACCATTACGCAGTGAGCATACACTTCGTGACTTTGACTGAAATATTGTGAAATACAATTACGCAGTGAGCATATAATTCGTGACGAATCAGTAGTGTTATGTTTTACTGGTCCTTTGGGACCAACGAGCCCAATATAGGTGGCTTTGAAGTAGAATACCGCTTAAGCCGGTGCTAGGGGGCGTGAGAAGTGTTGCTTCTTTCATTACTTCTCATGAACAGACTCAATAAAACCGAGTCTGCTGCTTCATTCTCTTAATTGTGTTTCTTGCTCTCAAAGGATCACCTTTATCAGTATTTATTAACATTTACACTAGCGTTCGTTTAGTGCAGTGTGGCGGCTGTAAAAGTCTCCCCGTGCTACGAATCAGTAGTGTTATTTTTTACTGGTCCTTTAGGACCAACGAGCCCAATATAGGTGGCTTTGAAGTAGAATACCGCTTAAGCCGGCGCTAGGGGGCGTGAGAAGTGTTGCTTCTTTCAATACTTCTCATGAACAGACTCAATAAAACCCAGTCTGCTGCTTTATTCTCTTAATTGTGCTTGTTGCTCTCAAAGGATCACCTTTATCAGTATTTATTAACATTCACACTAGCGTTCGTTTAGTGCAGTGTGGCGGCTGTAAAAATTCTCCCCGTGCTACGAATAGGTAGTGTTATTTTTTACTGGTACTTTGGGACCAACGAGCCCAATATAGGTGGCTTTGAGGTAGAATATCGCTTAAGCTGGTGCTAGGGGGCGTGAGAAGTGTTGCTTCTTTCATTACTTTACCTTTATCAGTATTTATTGACTGAAATATTGTGAAATACAATTACCCAGTGAGCATACAATTCGTGACTTTGACTGAAATATTGTGAAATACAATTACCCAGTGAGCATACAATTCGTGACTTTGACTGAAATATTGTGAAATACAATTACCCAGTGAGCATACAATTCGTGACTTTGACTTAGCATACAATTCGTGACTTTGACTGAAATATTGTGAAATACCATTATGCAGTGAGCATACCATTACGCAGTGAGAATACAATTCGTGACTTTGACTGAAATATTGTGAAATATCATTACGCAGTGAGCATACAAATCATTACTTTGACTGAAATATTGTGAAATATCATTACGCAGTGAGCATACAAATCGTTACTTTGACTGAAATATTGTAAAATACCATTACCCAGTGAGCATACCATTACCCAGTGAGCATACCATTACCCAGTGAGCATAAAATTCGTCACTTTGATTGAAATATTGTGAAATACCATTACGCAGTGAACATACAATTCGTGACTTTGACTGAAATATTGTGAAATACCATTACGCGGTGAGCATACAATTGGTGACTTTGACTGAAATATTGTGAAATACCATTACCCAGTGAGCATACCATTACCCAGTGAGCATACAATTCGTTACTTTGATCAACTGTATTAAACGACAAGATTATGTTTAACAATGTGATGTTTTGTGATGTTTTGATATAATATTATGCTTAAATATGTTATGTGTATTCTAGTGTTAAATGTATATTAAATATGTATACATGTTACGTTTTACGTTTGTTTTATTTCAGGAATCGTATACGGCAATGAAAAATGATCTGGTCATCATGGCGGAACATACAGAAAACGTTTACAGAATGAATACTAATCGTCAAAATACACATACAATGTTTACAATAGTAAACAATAATTACAGCGGTGCAGCTGCAGCGGTGATCTGATATTTAATAGTCGGGTCGGTATTGGACAAAAAATATATATATATAATATAAGGACGTGTTTAAACAACGTATTATGAACCAAAGCTGTGGAGTGTGTACTGAAGCGTGTACCTACGTTGTAGGTATTACGCCTGAGTGATTTTTTACCAATAAAACTCTTAATGTAAGTGTAACGCTAGCTTGCAACAATGGTGTGCTTGGGTTGAGAGCCGTGACTAGCACATTTTAAATGCTTGTTGTTTTGAGTCGCCGCGAGGAGAAACTGTCTTGGTACCGCTATTATCTAAACTACTGAGTTCAGTTTACTTATTCGATCACAATTCATGGTGGATGAATCATTTTTATGCAATTTTGACGAATATATGATTTTTTCTTATAGGTTATGATAGCCTAAATGAATCTCCATAACCCTATTAAAGTGAACATGTTTACAACCTGTTAAACTCTCAAACCTTGTTAGAATTCTGGGAAACTTACTTCATCGTGCACATAAACATGTCTGCTATTAAGCATCAACAAGGAAATAGGGGGTTTAATCTCTTCTAAGAAACATCTTTTCAGTTGTATACCAACACCGGTTCAAAGATCAACAACATGTTTAGAATACAGTTCAAGCCAAACATTAAAAGGAAACTGCACTAAAAAAATGTTTCAAGAAAAAGAGATTGGCACTCTGTTATACAGAACAACTCATTTCGACTGCACCAGCAAGCACATGCGACTGATGTAGTGTAACATAACATGTATATATATATAAAGATATATAGGGAGAAGAATTTGCGAACAACCAAGGACGAACTACGACAGGGCGCCTAGCTATGATGAAAGACAAAGAAATCAAACGTATGCATTCACTTCCTGAAAGGGATAACTGCTACACACGCTGATAAATTGTATCTCTACATCATAACCCACTCGTCTGAAGGCAAAATTAACATATACACGCATACATACATACAATTATAGCTATTATGAGTGGGATCACATTTAAGGATTCAACCACACACACGCTATATTTTTAAACAGGGACAATGAAAGGCGCCATATCACTAAGATACTGTGAATTCAGATATATATAGAACACGGTGCGTGCTTTATTTGAAAACATGGTTCCTATCCTTCATCTACTAGTAGTCAAGGTGTAAGTTCTCAAGACTGGCTAGATAACATACGAAGTATCACACATTTATCGGAATAGCCACTCACATGTCAATCGTTTTCCTTGTCAAGTATTTTATCTATAACTTGATGTAAACTAACTCTGTGTATATCAATTATACTAAACGAAAGCTCATGAACCAACCTGGATATATTTCAAATATAATAGTTTCAGCGATAAGACAATGTAAGAAGCTGACGTATTTTTATTTGTCATAAAACTATGTTTCCCTAAATGGTACGCACTCTTGTAATATACCAACGTCTGTCGCCCGAACACACTTAACTATACTATCAATCTGGCTGGTTCTCACACATTGTATGTTAGTTATTGTTATGGCAATCGGCTCATGTTTCAGTCTTATACACTTGAGTATATTATATGGTCCACAGCGGAAGTACACAACTCATGCTGATATTACGGTATATTACTTGGATGGAGTAAACCAGGTTGGACATGTTACATTTAAATAGAATATAGCAGATAAAATGAACACTTGTGTTGTTTTATATCACGTGACTTGACACTTACTGTGATTTACAGGCTAGTGTTAAATGTTATCCCGCATGCATGTGTATGCATGGGTAATGTGTTACATGTATATATGCTTGCTACACACATGGCGTTATTGTATGTACATACACACATACTCATTGTGTGAATGCTTTGATTTGCATGTTACATGCTACACTTGAATGGGGCTCAGATACACAAAGGCACAGGTGTCTGTAACTATGGTCTGAATGGACTATGTGTTGAAGTTAGTTACAGTTAAATGTTGTTTCCACTGTTTGTACAGTACAGCTCACGCGAAACCCACACTTTACTCGATTCGTCGAGTTTAGTCTTTTGAGTGCCACGCGGATCTACGTAAAGCCAGTGATGGGACTCGGCGAAAGTACGCCATTGTTGATGTCACTCGGAGTGATCAAACACTACGAGTGACTCCGCTTAGAATCCAATTAACCATGAGTGCACACCTGTGGTGATTTTTATATTGGGAATAAAAAAAAATCAATTTTCCGGCAACTTTTCAACTTTCCGAGAGCACGCTTGAAAAAGCAATCAATAGCCAGAAAAAGTACAAACAATTCGACGCCGAGAGCATCTTTTCTGTGCAAAGTTGACAAGACTGACAAATACAATGAATACATTTCGAAACAAATACGAATTTCAAACTTGTGTATGACTCAGTCGTTTACAGCACTCACTACACTTGTATGGTGTCTCGTCTGTATGCATGTATTTTAAACTGTGACTTGGTTAATGCTTTACTGATTACGCTATATGTATATGGCGTCCCGTTTGTATGTATGCGCTTATGGACTTCAAGGGTGCATGACTCTGTTCATCTGCACAAGCTACACGTATATTGTGTTTCGCCTGTATGTATATGTTTGTGAGTTTTACGATTACCCGCCGGGTCCCGGGTCGGTTTATATTTCACCGCACGTGCTACACTTACATAGTGTCTCTCATGTATGTATATGCTTGAAAGTTTTAAGATTACCAGACACGGTATGTACTTCACTGCACATGCTACACTTATATGGTGTCTCGCCCGTATGTATGTACTTGTGTACTTCAGGAATATCTGACTCTGCAAATCCTTTACGACACACGCAAACTTACGTATTTTGTGCCTTGACTGTATGTATACCCAAGTGAATTTTACGATTACCCGATTTGGTAAATCTTTTTTTAAACATGCCACACTTATATGGTGTATCGCCTGTATTTATGGGTATGTGTATTTTAAGATGGTGTGACGGGGCAAACTCTTCCGATTCACGCACTACATTTAAATAGCATCCAACGACTATGTATACGTGTATATCTTTTAAGTCTGCTTGACTCGGTAAATCCTTGACTGCACACGAGACAATTATATGGTGTCTGTCCAGTATGTACTGTGAGTTTTAAGACTGGTTACATTCTTTACTGCATATGCTACTGATATGGTGTCTCGCCTTTATGTATGCGCATGTGTCTTTTAAGACTTCCTGACTGAGTAAATCCTTTACTGCACAAGCTACACTTATATGGTGTCGCACCTGTATGCATGCGCATGTGTGTTTTACGATTACCTGACCGGTTAAATACTTTACTGCACATGCTGCAACTGTACGGTGTCTCGCCTGTATGTATGCGCATGTGTCTTTAAAGATGACCCGCACTGATAAATCCTTTACTGCAGACTCTACATTTATATGGTGTCTTGCCTGTATGTTTGCGCATGTGCGATTTAAGATTTTCCGACTCGGTAAATCCTTTACTGCACACGCTACACGTATATGGTGTCTCGCCTGTATGTATGTGCATGTGTCTTTTAAGATGACCCGCACTGATAAATTCTTTACTGCAGACTCCACACTTATATGGTTTCTCGCCTGTATGTGTGCGCATATGAATTTTAAGATAACCCGACTCGGTAAATCCTTTACTACACATGCTGCACGTATATGGTGTCTCGCCTGTATGTATGCGCGTGTGTCTTTTAAGATGACCCGACTCGGTAAATCCTTTACTGCACACGCTACACGTATATGGTGTCTCGCCTGTATGTATGCGCATGTGTCTTTTAAGACTACCCGACTCGCTAAATCCTTTACTGCACATGCTACACGTATATGGTGTCTCGCCTGTATGTGTGCGCATATGAATTTTAAGATAACCCGACCCGGTAAATCCTTTACTGCACATGCTACACGTATATGGTTTCTCGCCTGTATGTATGCGCATGTGCCTTTTAAGACTACCCGAGTCGCTAAATCCTTTACTGCACACGCTACACGTATATGGTGTCTCGCCTGTATGTGTGCGCATGTGTCTTTTAAGACTACCTGACTCGCTAAATCCTTTATTGCACATGCTACACGTATATGGTGTCTCGCCTGTATGTACGCGCGTGTGTCTTTTAAGATGACCTGCACTGATAAATCCTTTACTGCAGAATCTACACTTGTATGGGTTTCTCGCCTGTATGTGCGCGCATATGAATTTTAAGATAACCCGACTCGATAAATCCTTTACTGCACATGCTACACGTATATGGTTTTTCGCTTGTATGAATGAGCATATGTATTTTGAGACAACTTTACTATCTAAATACTGTGCTGCACACGCTGCATTTTAACGGTTGCTGTTCTGTTATATTCATTTGTATTTAAAGGTATCTGTGGACGCTGCAATAACGCCTTATGTGGTGTCTGTCTGAAATAAATAAATGGCATACACAAATTGATATTGATCGGTCGGTTGGTTGAATGGTGTCCTGTCGTACTAGATATATTTACCTAGCCATCCGCAAGAATCAAAATTCATGACTTACAAGTCAAGCTCCCAGTGAGATTCGAACCCGTAGTGGTGAGAGACCAGTTTCAAACGGACTTTGAGATATATACACCGACAAAGTTTGGTAAAGATATGATTAAATACGAAGTCTCTTATCATGTTAACAAGGCAAAAGTTAACGACCGGCAAAAGGACGGACGGACGACTTGCCATCCCATAGGCTCTGTTGTCCTTTGACCAGTAAAGCTATAACTTGCATATGCCTGTTTGTTATACATTTGTCTTGCTAGTTAAACACATGCTGATCAACATCGTTCTCGGAAGAAATAAGACCCATATTATCGAGATACAGTGCTGCGGTACAAGTGAAATGATTTTTCAATACCGACTGCATCACTTACAGAAAACCAAATTTATTTCTTATTTAATTGTTGAACTATATAATTACTGCCAAAAGAATAGTGCTAAAACAACGTCTGGGAAACACGTTTACATGTCCATAATAAATACTTTTTAGACTCACATAGGAAATATTTTCACTGGCGGGTGATCTGCGTTCGTCGTATCGCTCCGACGTGGTTTTATCCGATGCCGTGGGTGGTGGTGGTGGCCTGATGAATGTTGTTTGCTTGGGGACAAGTTTTATTCCAGCAGGTATCCTCTTATAACCCCTTATTATACAGAGCAAATACATATGTAAAAAGAGACAGAAAATAACGCTAAACCGTCGCATTCAAGGCTATAGAGCTTGTGTTGAACATGCTATAGCGGAGATTAAACAATATACATCACTAGTTCTATTTGGTGCCATTCAGGATATTTGTAAATGTTATCAAACATTGTTAACATGTGTGCTTCTTTGGTCAAAAGAAGAAACAAGCACACTTGATATATTAAAAAATGCATGAACCCTTGTGGTTAGTATCGAACTAATTATATTGAAAATTATCTTTGAAAATGTCCCCCAGATTTCCTTGAATTACGGATTACGTTTATGACATATTAATAATTTGTCATTAGTTCTGTGGTTTATGTTTCCGTGTCAGTTAATTTTAGAACGGTTTATGAGTCATTTCTTAAGGGTACGCATACTTTACAAAGTGAGTGGGGGTGGTTAAAAGCAACATAGTTGTTTTTCCTTCACTAAAGATTTTCCTTAACCAAAGCTCATAATTTCTTCTAAATGTTTCAGGTGACTGTAAATTAAAAGCATTACAAATTAAAATTATTTTACTAATTGTATAATAAAAACAAGAGGCCCAAGAGGGCCTGTGGACGCTCTACTGGCTAAAACAGCTGTTATATGGTAAAGATCCGATAAAAAAACTAAGTAACTACAGATTTAACAAAGGAAAATACAATACATTTTCAACAATTCAAGGGCTATAACTCTGTCGTTACTAAAAATATCTAGCTGTTTTTCGAAATTGTCCAAGATTTCATTGATATACTGCGTTTTGCACAACTAGACATCATACTGAAGCTTCCTGCCAAATTTCGTAGAAACCCAACAAGCCGTTTAGGAGGAGTAGCGCCGACAAGAAATTTAAAGTAAAAAAGTCAAAGAGCCATAACTCCTTCAACAATCAGCGAACTGTCGTCTTAACGAGACAAAAGTTAACGACGGATGGACGACGGACGGACGACGGACAACTCGGCATCCCATAAGCTCTGCTGGCCTTCGGCCATTAGAGCTAAAAACAATAGGGATCTACTTAACCGTACATATTTTATGCACTTGTAAAATGTTCTTACACAGATATGACACTTTCCAAGAATGTTTTGCAGCTTTTCGCCTTAACTCCACATACATCCTTAGTAATTCGTAAATAAGTGTGGTGGAGTTGTCAATTTTAGCATCCAAAAATTTGGTTTATTCATAACAAAACGTAAACAAACCTGAAATATAGGTTGAACAAACTTATTCCGTGACAATCGTCGCCCAACTTAAATAAACATTGCAGCATTACTGATATGTAAAAAAACAACACAATGGTTACCTATAAAATTCAGTTGAAATATTGCACCTCATTTCTTCCTTTTCATTCCATGTTTCAACAATGGACGACCGACTAACTTATTGTAAACTTATGATAAAGCAACATCTAGGAAACTAGTCTCAAACAGAACATGCCTAGTCTGTTCTGAAGCCGCATAGCATAGCATTGGGAATAAATCCGAAGCAGGCCGGATGACCGAGGCGAAGACTACTTGTGAAATTGGCAACGATCAAACAAAAGCATAATGCTGTTTTCGAATTATCTATTAAACAAGGATATTTTTAGCATATTGCTGTTTAATTATTTATTTATTATTATAAAGTGGAAGCTAAATAAATAAAAAATAATGGGAATATGGATCAGTCTATATTGGGGAATATAATGTGTAATACCTGTAATTGAAACATAGTGTAAAGAATTTAAGAATTACCTTTGGGAAAAAATCTGCCTGTCAAAATATATAGAATTTGTTGATGGATGTCAACATGAGATATCTTTTCTTTCGTTTTGTGTATATTCACTTCTTGTTTTCTCTTCTAAAGATTGTTTGAGCGTCTGTATTACGTATGTATACTCGGTAAAAAAAGCTTTGGACCAGGGCATATAATGGCGCATAAAAAGAAAACCAGTTGACGGATTTTAATATTTTATGTATCAAATCAAAGACAAAAATGTATTCCATTACATAAAATACAATAAACAAAACAATATCACCGGAAAACAATCACAGTAGCTATCCGAATGCACAAAGGGTCACTAAAAATAGTTGCAAAATGTCAACGATGTGCGCCCTGTGTGGCCTGGCATTGTCATCTTGGAAAATGGGATTTGGATTATTCATGCGTTGCAAATAAGGAACCACATGTGGTGTCAACATTTCATCAATGTACCGCTGCCCATTTAGATTACCACGTACAGCTACCAGTTCGGTCCGGCTGTCGGCACTTATACCTCCCCACACCATCAAACTACCTCCGTTATAAGCGCGTGTTGGTTTGACAGTTGGTTCCAAGTGTCTTTCACCACGTCTGCGCCAGACTCTAACCCTTCCGTCAACATTATGAAGGCAAAATCGTGACTCGTCCGAAAACAAAACTCCCCGCCACTGTTGTCTATTCCAACGTAAATGTTGGCGGCAAAACTAAGACGTGCAAGGCGGTGTCTTGGTAACAATAATGGCTTTCTAGCTGGAATGCGGGATTTAAACCCTGCTTCATGAACACGATTCCGAACAGTCTGAACAGATATTGGAATGGCACCTGCCCCGCGTGCTTGGTGTACCATCCGCTGTAGAGATGGACCGTCCACAAATCTTCGCAACAGTTACTGCAATAAAGCGGTCTTCTCTAACAGATGTTGCCCTGGGTCTCCCAGATCTTGGCCTGTCAGTAACCGAACCAGTCTGCATATACCTCTCCTGAATTCGATTTATCGACTGGTGACTGGTTCCGAACATTCTAGCGACTTCACGACTACTAATTCCAGCCCGAAGACCCAAAGCTCGTGCACGCTGAACGTCCGACAAACGCCTGTCTATGCGCTGCTGTACATTACTCATAACCACGTTTTAAGATCCAATGTCACAATTCCACAATTGTTATTCCAAGATAAATGTCCTGTCCACACGTTTACTTTGAAAACTGATTAAATTAGCCCATTTTCATCCTTTCACTCCTTTATTTCCTCGAAATCCTCGTGCACAAACAGTGTTCGAACCCGTACAATGATCGCTGAACCATGACATTCCACCATAACCCTTATTATCTCAGTTGATAATTGACAATAGATCAACAATCAACAATAATTATCGTATAAAATGAAAAATTGCAAAAATATAATCATCTTTTTATTGGTTACTCGAATGTCCTTTGTGTGTTCGCGATATTTTTTAAAAATCAAATCTTGTTTGGAATTTAATGTTTCTGGTACCAAATTAACCGGATAGGGTAGACCTTGGTTACTAAAAAACGATACTTAAATTCTGTCCACTAGTTTCATTTTTATATGACTTTATATACCCTGGTCCAAAACTTTTTTTACCGAGTATATATATACTTCAAGACAAAACATGACGCTGCAACATATTTACCTACTAGACAATCGTCAGTTATGAACATGTTTTTCCATGCCATATGAAAGTTGTATGACTTACTAAATGAGATATCAGACGGTCAGAGAAGGGTAACAGTATATGCCATGCCCGCTTTCGTGGAGGGATATCTAAACAAGGACAACCTTCATTACCACCAGAGTATTCTGTTAATCTTGAGTGCTGTCACTGAATCCGAGACTGAGTCTCGGTTGAGTCACGATTGTTTTACCACCTGTTTTGTTTCATTAGGGGTCTATTCCGGGATCATTCTTAAGAATCGCTTTTGTTTGTGTAATTAGACATTCAGGACATTCATGGTAGGGGATAGAGGGTGTGACAGTATGTAGCAGGGTACACGTAAATGGTCGATTACCAATACTGCTTTCTTCTTAGGTCAGAGGTTAAGGCGCTGGTACGGTAACACGTATACTGATGGGTGTTTTAAGCACAATGATGATACATGCAAATTTTGATTTAGTCAGTGGTCTCGGTAATACAGTGGATAAGGTGTTGCACATAAGAGCTGGGCTCGACCCATGGTGACGGCATGTCTGATGGGAATAGTTATCTCAAACTCCTCTCAATCTGAGATTGTTGTTACAGTCAATAAACCCATAGTTCATATTGTTTGAGTCTATAATTCATATGACCTATTTAAATATCGACGTGCCGTAAAACACCATTCATTAAGTCATATGTGAACCCATATAATCAGAAGTCGGTGGGATTAAGCCTAAGATGATATTTTTAAAGGACTCCCAGACCAAAAACCAGCAAACATATATAAGCACACGCATCCTTTAGAATGAAGAAGGCATACATTGTCCGCGTACATTATTTAACCCTGTGAAACTTTAAAAATCCCATATGACGTCTTGTCTTGTATCTTGTGGTGTTGAAATGTGGACTTTGGGAAAAAAAGGTATTGTGATTGTTTGCAATGTTTTTAATAAAATTAGAATTTAAAAGATCTATCATGTTCACCGATTTATTTATAAACATTTAGCTGCTGACTGGCATTTTGTTCATTACCGTTTATAAGTTAATTTCAGAATTATCACGCAGTGAGCTGCCCTCTGTTTACTCATATGTGCTCACACAAAACAACGTTCGACACGCTTGTGTATGAATTTTAATAAAGAAATGGGATTTCAAAAGTGCTTTGTTTGAAGCACCCGGTTGCAAAAAATCTCATTATTTCCGCGTGAAATTATATGGACGGTCATGAATCGTTTTTTTTGGGTAGAACAAAGTACTTTTTCCAAATTGTAATGATATTTTGCAGGTTTGCAGAGGAAGATTTTTTCTTGACGTTACGGCTTTTCTCTTTTTTCTCGCTATAAGAACAAATTGTAATTATCAGTTTGATTAAAAGCTCAAATTTCACTTACATTTTAGAAACAGTCCGCGATTTGTAAATGCCTAGAAATGCTTTTTTTTAATAAAACAGAACAAACAAAACAAGTAAAAACTTAAAATCCACTGTATAACAAACGCATACATGTATTTGTTTATGTGGGTCATCTTTGTACATTGTCAGCTGAATACAATTTACATCACTGGTGTCATTTTGACCGACATCCTGAAATCTGCTCAAACACGGTTTGTTTACGTTTTTGCGCGTGACGTTGTTAAGTATATATCCCTCACTATGACTTGGCACATCCACAGTACAGTTTCTGCTAGATGTAAGCTTGTGTTGTTGACATTCGATTTGACTCGTATTATGTGAAGGTCCAGATCACGTGATTTAATTCTTTGCTACACATGCAACACGCATATGGTGGATCAGTCGTGAGTTTTATCTATGCGTATGTGTTTTTAGATGTACTATGATGTCTCACGTGCATGTATTGGCACGTGTCTTTTAAGAGCGCTTAACCTAATAAATGATTTACTGCACACGCTACAAGTATATGGAGTCTCGCCTGTATGCATGCGCATGTGTTTTGTTAGACTGTTCGTCTCGGCAAATCCTTTACTACACACGCTACACTTATATGGTTTCTCGCTTGTATGTACGCGTATGTGGGTTTTAAGATGGCCTGAATTGGTAAATCCTTTACTGCACACGATACACTTAAATGGTGTCTCGCCTGTATGTATGCGCATGTGACTTGTAAGACTGCCGGACTGGGTAAATCCTTTACTGCACACACTACACTTATAAGGCGTCTCGCCTGTACGTGTGCGCATGTGTTTTGTAAGACTGCCTGACTCTGTAAATCCTTTACCGCACACGTTACACTTATATGGTGTCTCGCCCGTATGCATGAACATGTGTATTTTAAAAGTGTCATACCGGGTAAATCCTTTACTGCACACGCTACACTTATATGGTTTTTCGCCTGTATGTACGCGCATGTGGGTTTTAAGATGGCTTGAATTGGTAAATCCTTTACTGCACACGATACACATAAATGGTGTCTCGCCTGTATGTATGCGCATGTGTCTTGTAAGACTGCCGGACTGGGTAAATCCTTTACTGCACACACTACATTTATAAGGCGTCTCGCCTGTATGTGTGCGCATGTGTTTTGTAAGACTGCCTGACTCGGTAAATCCTTGACCGCACACGTTACACTTATATGGTGTCTCGCCTGTATGCATGAACATGTGATTTGTAAGATTGCCTGACACGGAAAATTCTTTACCGCAAACACTACACACAACTGCTGTCTTGCCTGTATGTATCCGCTTGCGTCTGTTAAGATTACCTGAAGTGGTAAATTCTTTTTTGCACACGCTACACGTATAGGGTGTCTCGCCTGTATGTATGCACATGCGTCTGTGATGATTTGTCTTTCGTTTTTGTAAACCCTTTTCTGCAAATAGATATAAAAAAAGGGAAAACCTCAGAAAAACATATAAGTTCAATAAAAATGATGAAACCTGGAAAAAATTCAAAACCCAGAGATCCATAGCCAAAAACACTATAAAAAAAGCAAAATATGAATGCTGGAAACAATTCATATCCCAAATTAACTACAAAACAACATCAAAACAAGTCTGGAATATAGTTAAAAGGTTCAAAGGTCAACCAATGGAACCGATACCCACTTTAGTACAGGATCAAAAAGAAATATATGATAACCAAACTAAAGCAAACGTACTGGCATCCCAATATCAGAAAGTAAGCAGTGATATGAATTATGACGAACAATTTCTAAAATTAAAGAAAGTAAATGAAACAACGTATGATAAATTAATGGAAACAGAGGGAGACCATTCTGACTGCGATTTTAATAAGCCATTTACACTCTCTGAGCTCAATTTAGCCCTCCTAACATGTAACAGCACAGCCCCGGGGGAAGACAGTATTCATTACGACATGATAATTAACCTCACAACAAATGGCAAAATCAAACTGGTCGAACTATATAACTATTCCTGGTCAAGTGGAACACACCCCGAAGAATGGAGTGAATCCCTCATAATCCCCATCCTTAAAATGGGAAAAGATAAAACCCTCCCATCGTCGTACAGGCCTATATCCCTGACCCCAGTACTCTCTAAACTCATGCAAAAAATGATAAAACCCAGAATTATAGCCTATGTAGAAACACAGGGCCTAATGTCAATAGACCAGTCAGGATGCAGGCCTTACCACTCCTGCACCGACCACCTCGCAAGATTAGAAAATGATTGTAGACAAGCCCAACTTGAAAATAACTACTTACTAACGGTGTTCATGGACCTTAGTAATGCCTTTGATATACACTGGAACAAGGGAGCCCTCATGTTAATGTATAAGCTGGGAATCAGGGGGAGACTACTCAAATGGCTCAATGTATTCTTAATGGAAAGAAAAATTAAAGTTAAAGTAAATGGTCATGTATCCGACACCAAAATAGCAGAAAATGGCTGTCCCCAGGGTAGCGTTTTATCCCCAATCATTTTCTGTATATACATGAATACTCTAAAATTTGCGGTAACAGAGCACAACGAAACTATTACAACACGGTTAAATCACACCAATCTCGCCCAATACGTCGACGACGGGGCCATGTGGATAAAATCGCGAAGTCCGGTTAAATTAACAAAACTAGGGCAACAACTGATGTCCAAAATCGAAAAATGGTCAATAACGTGGGGTATGAAAATAAACCCCGAAAAAACCCAGGTCATGATAATATCAAAACCACGAAGATATCCCGAAAAAGAATTTAAACTAAAAAAATTAAAGCTATGTAACAAAACAGTAGAATACGCGCCACATGCAAAACTCCTGGGAATGTACTTCGATAGGCATTTGACATGGAAGAAACACATCACTTATGTCATAGAAAGATGTAATAAGGATATGCGCCTGCTTAGAATGTTAACTAACAGCACATACGGTGCAGATAAAACATCCTTAATCAACCTATACAAAGCGTTAATCTTAAGTAAAAATCAGTTATGGAGACATAGCATATGCCTCCGCGTCCGATAGGTTACTACATAAATTACAGGTGATACAAAATAAAGCCCTCCGCATCGCCACAGGGGCACATAGGTCAACCAACATAATTGGACTCATGGCCGAATGCGCAGAAACGCCACTTTTTATACACCGCGAAAAGAATATGCTTAAATACTGGGCAAGATCAACCCGGCTAAAGCATAACCTCCCAATTAACGCGAAAATAACAAGGATAGGCATATTCGAACATAAAAAAGATATTACTAGCCTAAAACTCCCATATACTCAGCAAATACAAACCTTGTTAAGTAAACATAACATGACCAATCTATCAATATCAAAACCCGTCTACCCCGATAATACGATAATACGAACCTTAAAGCCGTGCCTCGATCTCACCCATTTAATTAATAAAAAACAAACAGAACCCGCGATAGCCCGCAATATAAGCATAGATCATATAGACAGCAACTATAAGGATTATGTCAAAATATATACAGATGGGAGTAAAAACCCCGAGAAAGAAATAGCCGGGTCGGGAATTTGCATATACAGTACCGACAATACTTTGATTTCAGAACAAGGTTATAAAGTAGACCATAGGCTATCAGTATACACAACCGAACTAGTTGCGATTCGAATAGCGCTCAAATGGATAATATCAATCAAACCCGAAAAAGTGGTGATATTCAGCGACAGTCTGAGTTCACTACAATCAATAGATAATGGTACCAATAATAGTAGACCCGACCTAACTTATGCGATCCTAAAACATATCAACACCATTTCAGAATTAAACATACATTTAGAAATGAATTGGATTCCCAGCCACGTAGATATAGAAGGGAATGAAAGGGCGGACTACTGGGCTAACAGAGGGGCAAGCAAAGGCATCCCCATAATCGTAACATTAGGCCTTAAAGAGGTATATTCGATAATTAAAGCTAAAATGACAAGCGAGTGGAAGCAACATTGGTCAAAAGCTACCACACAACGTATCTCCATGCATCCCCATGTACCAAATAAAGTAATACAATAAAGCGAAGATAGGCGCATTGATATTGCATATACCCGACTAAGATTAGGACATAGCCGACTAGGAGACAATGATAAGATAAAAACTAGCAACGGAATAAGCACAGAATGCGAAACATGCGGTCAAAATGGATCATTTGACCACACCTTCTTTGACCCCTCGGGTCTATGTCCCTTATACTTAAGCCAACGCGAAACACTGAAAACCGATCTTCTCTAGTTAGGATTAACGACAATAGACCAAAAAGCGCAATTATTCCCGGAAACACAATACGCAGTAGAACCGCGGAAAGCGGTATTTAAGTTCCTCCAATCGACAGGAGTATTATACAGAATATAGACTCGAACATGCTCTGTTGCCGCTAAATACTCAGTAAAAAGACAAAAGTGGTGATATTTATGTATATGGGGATCGCTGACATGCATGTAACAGTCAATGTCTTGCGTAATATGTGTGCCGGATGATCCTCATATACATTAAACTCATATGGTGTACATGTAAGTGGTCATATTTAAGTAGCAAATAGCCAGTAAAAGAATAAGTATGTCGGTATTTATTTATGTATATGGGGATCGCTGACATGCATGTAACAGTCAATGTCTTGCGTAATATGTGTGCCGGATGATCCTCATATACATTAAACTCATATGATGTACATGTGTGTGGTCATAATTAAGTAGCAAATAGCCAGTAATAGAATAAGTGTGCCGGTATATGTCGTATATAGCATGAAATGTATGGGTCTATGTGTATAATTAGCCATATGGGGGTGTGCTGTACATCTGATCTTGATTTCTGCCATCAGTAATATAAATGCATAAACGGAAATGCACACATTTGTTACCAACATATCTCAAAACGAGTTATTAACGATAAAACACCAAGTAAATGGACCCACACTCTACTTGCAGCACCACTGCCCCTCGGTATAAGGTGTTGGTTACATGCTTTGCTCCCATGGGCACCGAAAGTGGGATGGAAAAGCAACTAGGGGTGGAACCCATAATTTAAAAACCATTTATAAAACAACATTTTATTAACGGTGCTCTCATTTTGGACCGCGCGGATAATTTCAATCCGTTTTGCAAAACGAAAATGCAACTTACACCTGATTGGTTCATTTTCAATCCGTTTCGCGAAACAAAAACCAACAACTTCCTGATTGGTCCATTTTCAATCCGTTTTGTAAAACGAAAATAAACCATAATGTCAACGAAATGGGGATCGAACATTTAACATGAAAATATAAATGTATGATTATATAGCTAATGTAAACATAACAAGATATGGACAAGTCAAAACGCCCTATAACTATAAAACATAGCGAAAGTTAAAAACGATTAGTTGAGTCTAATGTTGGGCTTCATCTGCACGAGGAATATTTTCTGTGGTACTGTGATAACGGCGGGGCTCAAGCGATTTCCATGGTTCATAGGTCAGGCGGCGCCGCGTATAAGTGCGGGCCGGCAGCCTGATATCTGAACTGCGCGGTCCTGACCGTGGAATCCGAGCCATTATGTTTGAGTACGGGCCATAACACTCGCTTAAAAATTAGAATAGGACAAACCATGTCATGACAGGCAGAATACAATATAACAGATACAAAAAGTAAGGTAAATAGAGAAGATGTACAGTATAAACCATACGTATGGTGCACACGGACATTGTAATATGGGCCCATGGCTAAATCCGCCATCCTTCCTGACACTCGGTAGTGACCGGGGTCGTAACTCACCCTGGATCCAGCCCTGTGAGCGCTGAGTAAGGTTAACGATGAGGAAGCGGCACCGGACCCCATATCAAGAATGGTGACAAACATTGCACGGTGGGGTCGCGCTACCAAATCAATGCCTTAACTATGCAGGAATTACACCTACATAGTAGGCGAGTCTCTCCACTGACACATATACAGCGAACGAATGCTCGCTGTAGTCTTTGGGGCGTGCAAACGTATTATCGCTTAGGCTATAAGAAGACTTAAAAGATGGGGTAGCGCGACACCACTTTGGGATACTTTAAAGGATAAAAGAACATGCGTACATAGCAGAGCCGGTATAGTTATTAATGATAGAAATAGTACAGTATTAACATAGGCAAGCTACAGCCCCTTTTGGTTAAGCAATATGTCATAACAAGTTGTACAGTGAGGTCGAGCTACCACATATATCCTATGTGTCTGCATGTATGTATGTATAAGAGTATGCATGTAAATTTACAAGTATCAATAGCACATAAGCGCCGGATGCCATCCCTCCCCCGCCCCGGTATAAGACTGTTCTATGTAACTCTTCGACAGACCTTGGCGTACAACGCGCTGGAGTGGGAGAGAGAGGGCATCTGGTGTGCATGAATGTATGTACAGGTATATGTATGTAAACGTACAATAGTCAATATAATTATTCTGTAAATTTATCCCACTAAGTGCTCATCCCATCAGAAGGGATGGGACCATCAGTAAACTTAAAAACAGTGACATTTTCGACATGTCTCACATACTTATATATGAAAAACTTCACCGATTACTGACTCCAGGATTAGGTTGACGATGGGATATCGGACTGCTCCTGTGGTACCCTAATCACATAGTTGGTAGGGGGTATTTCATGAGCATGCTGGTATTGCATTGTCTAACCGTCTCGCCTATAGGTTGTCTTGAGTCTTTGGTTGCTGATTTGATTTGTATTGTAGTATGTTGTGCCTTGCTTATCGTATATTTCGACCATAAAATCAGTAATAATACCACTTTAAAACCAAGTGATTTCCATCCGGTCCGCGCGTTGTCCAAATTGACAAATCCGACCTTGACACTTATATCGACCCTGACCCTGAATAACATAGTTAAGAAACTCGGCAATAAATACATATTTTTAAGTAGGACACCCAAGTAGGTCAGGTCAGGCCAGTAGAACACGACAGGTTAAGGTCGACGCAATTAAAATGAAACATCTAGGAAATAAGTGAAATGTTTATATGTATGAGTGTGCAAGAATATATAATAAATACCTGCAATGATATTATTCTGTATATATCTACCATGTGTAGGGATGTATGTATATCTATGTGTATGTATGAAATCTTGTATTATCCTTATATATAATTACCTACTATGTGATATCATTCTATATTCGTATATATATATATATATATATACTCCGCGCATTAAAGTACGTTTATCTGTATGGACGAGTTTTAAATTTGTCTATATAAGTAGCTACATTTGACACTCGCGTCGGTCGAATAAGTAATTACAATAAAACGCGTCCCACGGAAATATCGAGCGGTGCTATAGTGGGAATAGCACATATTAGGCCACTTTTTAGGCATTCAATTTTTGGTATTATAACAATTATAAGTAAAAAAATAAATAAATAAATAAGCAAATAAGTATACCAGTAGAAGCCATACAAAAACATTAAATTTTTATTGTGCTTTATACCATAAGGGATGTGACCGTCTTAAAAACCAACAACTACAGTAATAATAGTGTAATAGTTCTTAACTAAGTACAATAGTAATGTTAACTCTAAACCCAGTAAACACGGCACATACCCATTTAGGACTAAGGCGCGCCTCCTTACGGTCCCTTTCATCACCAACCTGTGGGACACTTTACACAGGGGCAATCTTGACTGGAAACCGTTATCGACCATAATTGGCCTTTTTCTCCCAGTGGTAGCAAACCCCTTGCGCGAACAAGATGTGGAATTGCTGCCACAGTACCTCAGACCAGATGCACACGCGATGCCCCAGGCATAGCAACCAACAATCCAAACACCAACAAATGCTCCAACATGTACAAACATACAACACAGAAATAACCGAACAGGCCCCAGTTCGATGACCACAAGTATTAGTATGCTGCAAATGGACACGCTATTCATCCCCAAGATAGCGTGGTACAGGCATACCCCTCATCAAACCCCAGCAAATATGATATGTTAAAAACATTATCATAACACTACAAAACAAGCACGCACCACATATAACACAACGCCAAACAAAGCTAGGACCGCAAGGTGTCAATACACGAAATTAGGTTGAATTAACCGCTGTAGTTGACACCGTTTTTAGCACATATTTAGGCATTAAACAGACCTGTTGGCAAGGTCTATATCAGCTTCAAAATTCAAAATTACACCTTTAAAAGTCCAGACTCTATTGTGCCCATCGCGTCAGGTATACCCTGACGTGTTCGTTGGCGGACGGACTTTAAACCTTAGAATTACACACACACACACACAACCCTTTTCTGCACATATTGCATTGAGACGGTTGCATGATGTAATGTCGTCTCAATAGGGTTTCTGGAACAAAATAAATAGCATTATCAGATTGATATTGGAACATTTCAGTTCAGGCGTATATACTAATTAGTAGATTATCATAGAATTATAGACGTGCCATAGAAATGCATTCATTACTCTCAGCCGATCAATTGTAAAGCGTAAACTGACATCTTATTGTCATGAGTGATAATCACCCTTTGTAATAGCTCACATGAAATCATTGCATGTTATACAGGCCCGGTAGCAACATAATAAATTATGGAAATCATGTTTTAAGTTGGTATTAAATGTATGTCACACAGGCTAGAGAAAATGAACACAAAACATTAAGGTCCTAGGCTTGCTATAATAACCAAATTGTAGATTGTTCTCGATGTTATGCTGTTGTACTTCAAAATTGAATGGTTTTAAATACTTAAATATGTTTTAGTTAGCTTATGTTTACACAGCTGTATCGGACATTTCAAAACACATCAAACGGTATATTACCTTATATTATACAACATTATACAAAGGTACACGTGATATACAATCAGAGACAGTTTAATCGCTCTTCAAACAAGCAATGAATAAATAAATACCACACATTCAATGAGCAAATTTCGAGGGAGAGTGGGTTGATAATACAGATATGCAGAGTTATCCACCATGTTGTATCAAAAACACAAGCAAGTGTGGGTACAATACGGGATAGGAATGGTTGGATGGGCGACAATGAAATTAAGATGGTAAACTTATAAACTCAGATAGTTAAAAATCAATATTGTAATACAAAACTGTGATGTAGCACAGAAACACTTAAAATAGGGATAGGAGCGTGAGTATTGATATAATTTTTACAAGTCGGTTGATGGCTGATAGTAGATGAGTTTTAGTGTGGATGGGGAAGAGGGTGGCGACTTAGTATGCACCATAATCACGGTGTAAGACTAACAACACAGACAATCTTAACATCTCCACCCCACCCCCGCCCTCGACAAAGAATGTTAGTAAGGTATACTGAATACTGAAAACAGTATCAAACCAAAGTAAACGTATAACTGTTTATGAAACAGAAAACCATATCCAGCAAACGACACCGTTTACAGAATAATCGAAGACGACCTCGGTGTACGACCACTGTATCCCCATTGCATGTATCAGTCTTCAGCAGTATAACGTGTATTTGTCACCATTATATGTATCAGACTCGGCAGTATAACGTGTATTTGTCACCATTATATGTATCAGTCCTCAGCAGTATTACGTGTATTTGTCACCATTATATGTATCAGTCCTTAGCAGTATAACGTGTATTTGTCACAATTATATGTATCAGACTAGGCAGTATACCGTGTATTTGTCACCGTTATATGTATCAGTACCCAGAAGTATCACGTGTATCTGCCACTATTATAAGAAACCAGTCCTCAGCAGTATTGCGTGTATTTGTCACCATTATATGTATCAGTCCTCAGCAGTGTAACGTGTATTTGTCACCATTATATGTATCAGTCCCCAGCAGTATAACGTGTATTTGTCACTATTATAAGTACCAGTCCTCAGCAGTATAACGTGTATTTGTCACCATGATATGTATCAGTACCCAGCAGTATAACGTGTATTTGTCACTATTATAAGTACCAGTCCTCAGCAGTATAACGTGTATTTGTCACCATTATAAGTACCAGTCCTCAGCAGTATAACGTGTATTTGTCACTATTATAAGTACCAGTACCCAGCAGTATAACGTGTATTTGTCACTATTATAAGTACCAGTCCTCAGCAGTATAACGTGTATTTGTCACCATTATATGTATCAGTACCCAGCAGTATAACGTGTATTTGTCACTATTATAAGTACCAGTCCTCAGCAGTAGCATGTGTATCTATCATCATTATGTATCAGTCCTCAGCAGTATAACGTGTATTTGTTATCATTATGTATCAGTCCCCAGCAGTATCACGTGTATTTGTCACCATTATGTATCAGTCCACAGCATTATTACGTGTATTTGTCACCATTATAAGTACCAGTCCTCAGCAGTATCACGTGTATTTATCACTATTATAAGTACCAGTCCTCAGCAGTATAACGTGTATTTGTCACCATTATAAGTACCAGTCCTCAGCAGTATAACGTGTATTTGTCACTATTATAAGTACCAGTACCCAGCAGTATAACGTGTATTTGTCACTATTATAAGTACCAGTCCTCAGCAGTATAACGTGTATTTGTCACCATTATATGTATCAGTACCCAGCAGTATAACGTGTATTTGTCACTATTATAAGTACCAGTCCTCAGCAGTAGCATGTGTATCTATCATCATTATGTATCAGTCCTCAGCAGTATAACGTGTATTTGTTATCATTATGTATCAGTCCCCAGCAGTATCACGTGTATTTGTCACCATTATGTATCAGTCCACAGCATTATTACGTGTATTTGTCACCATTATAAGTACCAGTCCTCAGCAGTATCACGTGTATTTATCACTATTATAAGTACCAGTCCTCAGCAGTATTACGTGTATTCGTCACTATTATAAGAAACCAGTCCTCAGCAGTAGCACGTGTATTTGTCACCATTATATGTATCATCATCAGCCGTGTAAGGTGTATTTGTCACCATTATATGTATCAGTACCCAGCAGTATCACGTGTATTTGTCACTATTATAAGTACCAGTCCTCAGCAGTATAGCGTGTATATGTCACCGTTATATGTATCAGTATCCAACAGTGTAACGTGTGTCACCGTTATATGTATCAGTCCCCAGCAGTATCACGTGTATTTGTCACCATTATAAGTACCAGTCCGCAGCAGTATCACGTGTATTTATCACTATTATAAGTACCAGTCCTCAGCAATATTACGTGTATTCGTCACTATTATAAGTACCAGTCCTCAGCAGTATCACGTGTATCACCATTACTGTATCACGTGTGTCACCAGTATATGTACCAGTCCTCAGCAGTATCACGTATGTCACCATTATATGTACCAGTCCTCCGCAGTATCACGTGCATTTGTCATCATTAAGTACCAGTCCTCAGCAGTATCACGTGTATTTGATTAAATGATTATGAAGATAAAGCTCCTCCTTGGAATTTATTACCTTAGATGTTTTGCAACAATACAAGTCGTAACGACTGGGAATAAAACATAGTTATAAAAATAATGAAATCACATACGTTTATATCTGTACACATTTAAAAGATATTTGGGAGTAGAATTATAAACAAACTATACTCTAAAACTTACGAACTACATATTACAAAACAACTATAATGTAAAATCATATACTCTAGAAAAGGAATTATTACAGTTTAACTATCAAGAAAGCGTCATCTGTACAAGTTCATTGACAACCTGTCAACATGGTCAAGTTCAAATAAACCAATAAAAGTATATTTTCAAATCATTATGATCATATCGCATGATGTGCATGATATTAAATAGTTACTTTTGAAGTGGTAAACAACAACGAAATGTTTATAAACAACAGTAATATTTGGAATGTAATCTTCTCCCAATTAGGCGCACAGGCGACCGTATCATAGTTGGGACCCCCCCTCCCCCTCCCCCCCCCCCCCCCCCTCTCAAATATATGTTGTGTTGTCAAATTAAGATAGTTCCACTACAAATAGCCGAGAGAAAAAAAAAGGTTTATATTTTGAATATTTATATTAAAGGTTGGAACGTCCGTAAGTACTAATTATACATATAGGCATCGGTTCTCATTCAAATTACAGGTCTAAATGTGAAAAATTTGCAAAACTTTAGGTTATTTATACGTGGCTTGAATCACTGTAACATCTACCGAAAACAGAACGAAAATTCCTTGATTAGTTTTTTATCCAGACACTCACGAAACGTTTTCCTAACTGTAACAGATCTTGGAAATGTATATCTCTATGCGCATGCGTAAACTGACCACGACCCTTATCACATCAGTCTTGAAATAAACATCATCGAATCAACACGACTTTATTGTCATTACCCACATTTGTGATAGTAGATATATTTGAGTACATATGTACGAAGAAATAACATTACATGGTGTCAGAGTAAACATGGATTATTAACTTAAACACATTTCTACAGTGAAATTTGAAATTTAAGTTATACACAAAATGGATTTAATTGGCATTACCTCGCCATCGATGAACTGGTCGGATACTAATCTTTCAGAGCAATGGAAAAAATTCAAGCGACATGTGAAATTAGTGTTCTCTGGACCCTTAAAAGAAAAAAGCGAGGAAGAAAAAGTGTCATATCTACTAATCTGGGCAGGCGAAAAAGGAAGAGACATTCATGCGACGTGGAATGGCATATCGGATGAGGACTCGAAGAAGCTATTTACATACTATGACAGATTCCAATCACATGTACAGCCGAAATTGAATCCAATTTTTGCGCGTTACAAGTTTTCAACGAAACCCAAAACAATGATACAGTGGACACATTTGTGACACGATTGCGTTTGCTGGCAAGAGACTGTAATTTTCACAATGCCGATGAAATGATTCGTGACAGAATCGTATTTGGGACAAATTCGTCGAAAATTCGGGAAAAACTAATTAACGTTGGTGCCGAACTAACCATGGACAAAGCCATTCAAATAGCACAATCGTTCGAGTATTCCCAGCAGCAGTTGAGAACCATGTCAGAATAGGAAGTGCATAGCGTTCGACCACGTGGGGCTATGAACAGCGGTCAACAACGCCCGATGTACAAACGACCACAACAACAGACGGAATCCAAGGGACAACAAAAAAATTCGTGTGGCAACTGTAGCAGAAACCATGACAAAAGTGCAAAGTGCCCTGCCAAGGGAGTGTTATGTCACGCTTGTGGTAAAATAAATCACTTTGCTATAATGTGCCGATCAAGGAACGTTCATGATCTTAATACAGACAATGACAATTGTCATGATTATTTTGGACATAATCTCCTCCTGATCGTGCATTCGTAGAAATTAAAGTTGGCCCCTCCCAAAACCCCATTCAATTCAAAGTAGATACCGGCAGCGCAGCTGTTGTTTTGCCGCTCAAACAATTCCGCAGCTTAAACTTGCAACACCCGTTGGAGCCCCCAGATAACAAATTAACCTCATACACTGGAAACACACTCCCAGTAAAAGGGATGGTCAGACTGACATTAAGGTATAAAGACAGGGTCACTGAATCACTGTCCTATGTAGTAGACAGTAACGCTTCCCCTCTCTTGAGCCTCGAAGCCTCTGTTGACCTGGGTCTCATTACACTAACGTACTCTGTGGAAAATTCCCAGGCAAGCCCAATTTTAGATAAGGAGTCAATTATGCGGGAACATGGTGATCTTTTTAAAGGCATAGGAACAATTCCTGGTGTTTGCAAACTACATCTCAAACCTAATGCCATACCTGTAGTCAACCCTCCTAGGCGTGTCCCCGAGGCCCTTAGAGACAAACTACAGCATGAACTGCAGCTCATGGAGCGCGATGGCATTATAAAACGAGTTTCTCAATCTACGGATTGGGTGAACTCTATTGTTATTGTTGAAAAGCCCAAAACAGGCAAGTTACGAATTTGTCTGGACCCCAAAGCCTTAAATGATGCTATACGGCGACCACACTACCCGATGCCAACGTTAGATAACGTGACATTAAAACTTACTGGCGCGAAGTACTTTAGTACGTTAGACATTACTCACGCATACTGGAGTATTGAATTGGACGAACCGTCATCTTTGCCATTTAGTACTGTATTTGGGAGATACAGGTGGTTAAGGCTACCTTTTGGTATATCAGCATCGAGCGATTTGTTTCAAAGCAAAATAGACGAAGTATTTTACGGACTGACTGGTATGACAGCCATAGTCGATGACATATTAGTACATGGCAAGACCAGACAGGAACATGACGAAAATCTGCGCCGTGTTCTCAAACGTGCACGAGAAAATGGCACACGGTTTAATCCAGACAAGTGCACTATTGCAGTCAATGAGGTACCATTCTTTGGTCATTTGATATGCTCAACTGGACTTAAACCCGATCCTTCAAAGATCAAAGCGATCACAAAGCTAAGCGTTCCACAAAATAGGAACGAACTTGAAACCCTCCTAGGTATGGTCAATTACCTACAGAAATTCTCGCCAAACCTGGCCGAAGTAACGAGTCCCATGAGATCGTTGCTTAAGAAAGACATTGAATTTGTGTGGGATCACGCACAGACGGACGCATTCAACAAAATGAAAGAGCTTATAACTCAGAGCCCCGTATTGGCATTCTTTGACCCTAAGAAGCCAGTCACGCTTGAATGCGATGCCTCAAAACGTGGTGTCGGCGCAGCCATATTTCAAGATGGCCGCCCAGTGGCATACACGTCAAAGACCTTAACACAGACCGAATCTAATTATGCAAACATAGAGCGGGAAATGCTCGCTATACTGTTTGGTTGCAAGCGTTTCCATCAATACATATATGGGAGACCGGTGACTGTACACTCAGATCACAAGCCTTTGTCTGCAATTATGAAAAAGCCCCTCTCTGTCGCCCCACCCCGTTTGCAGAGAATGATGCTACAATTGCAGTAATATGACCTCGACGTACGCCACATGAGCGGGAAGGAAGTTCCCATCAGTGATTTGCTTTCAAGGCAACCAATCACAAACACATTTAACATAGAAGGACTTGACCTTCATGTACACACTGTCATTCAAACATTGAACGTGACTGACCGACGACTTGAACTTTTGCGTTTAGCAACACGGGATGACCTGCAAATGCAAACTCTAAAACGCACTATAATGGATGGCTGGCCAGAATTAAGATCACAATGTCAAAAGTCAATATTAGAATTCTGGAACCACAGAGATGAACTCTCATGCGCGGACGACCTGATATTTAGAGGTCAAACGATAGTGATTCCCAAACCGGTCAGACATGAAATGGTACAATCAGTTCACAAAAGTCACATGGGAATTGAGAAAACAATTCTCAGGGCAAACGAAGCATTGTTTTTGCCAGGCATGACAAAACAAATTACGGACTACGTACAGGAATGTAACATTTGTCAAAAGTACAGACAGGCCAATCAAAAAGAACCACTGATACCACACGAAACACCACAACGACCATGGCAATTTGTCTCTACCGACATTTTCACGCTGAACAATAAAGACTATCTTGTCACAGTTGACTCGTACAGCAATTACTTTGAAATTGACTTATTACCTGACATGAAAAGCGCTACAGTTGTAAGAAAATTAAAAGGTCATTTTGCTAAGCATG